>JAJQOW010000767.1:0-83893 GCA_037975125.1 Latrodectus hesperus | reverse complement strand
ATTCTTATTCTAGCTTAGACTGATTTCAAAATTCCCTTACATCTCAAGACAAGTCCAATGGATATACAAATAAATGGTTTCATTTAGTAGTAAATTACATTCTTAGACTAACTGTGGTATTCATTTTATTATTTAAAATGTAACTAAGGAGAAAAGTGAGTTTTCGTGTAATGCACCCATATGGTTACGGTTGACTTCTGATTCTCACTTAGATTGATTTCAAAATTCCCGTATATCTCAAGAAATGCTCATTGGATATACAAATAAAGGGTTTCATTCAGTAGTAAATTACATTCCTAGACTAACTGTGGTATTCATTTTATTATATAAAATATATTTTAGGAGAAAAGTGAGTTTTTATGTAGGGAGCCCATATGGTGCGGGTGACTTCTGATTCTCGCTGAGACTGATTTCAAAATTCCGGAATATCTTAAGAAATGCCCAATGGATATAAAAATAAATGGTTACATTTAGTAGTAAATTACATTCCTAGAGTAACTGTGGTATTCATTTTATTATGTAAAATTTATTTTATTAGAAAAGAGAGTTTTTGAGTAGGGCGGCCATATAGGGTGACTTCTGATTCTCGTTTAGATTGATTTCAAAATTCCCGTGAATTTCAAGAAATACCCAATGGATATACAAATAAATGGTTTCATTTAGTAGTGAATTTTATTCTTAGATTAACTGTGGTATTCAATTTATTATATAAAATATAATTTAAGGGAAAAGTATCTTTCTGTGTAGTTCGCCCATATGCTGCGGGTTATTTCTGATTCTTGCTTAGATTGATTTTCAAATTCCCGTATATCTCAAGAAATGCCCAATGGATATACAAAAAAATTGTTTCATTAAGTAGTAAATTACATTCCTTAGTAACTGTGGTATTCATTTTATTATTCAAAATATAATTTGGGAGAAAATAATTTGTGTAGTGCGCCCATATGTTGCAGGGGAATTCTGATTCCCGCTTAGATTGCTTTCAAAATTCCCGTATATCTTAAGAAACGCTTAATGGATATACAAATCAATGGTTTAATTTATTAGTACATTACATTCCTAGACTTAATGTGTTATTCATTTTCTTATACAAAATATAATTTAGGAAAAAAAAAGAGTTTTTGCGTAGTGTGCCATATGGTGTGGTTTTTCTCCGATTCTCGCTTAGCTTGATTTCAAAATTGCCGAATATCTCAAGAAATGCCCAATGGATATACAAATAAATATTTTCATTTAGTAGTAAATTAAATTCCTAAACTAACTTATGTAATCATTTTATTATATAAAATGTAACATAGGAGATAAGTGAGTTTTCGTGTAGTTCTCCAATATGGTTACGGTTGGCTTCTGATTCTCACTTAGATTGATTTAAAAATTCCCCTTACATCTCAAGAAATGCCCAATTGATATACGAATAAATGGTTTCATTTAGTAGTGAATTTTATTCTTAGATTAACTGTGGTATTCAATTTATTATATAAAATATAATTTAAGGTAAAAGTATCTTTCTGTGTAGTTCGCCCATATGCTGCGGGTTATTTCTGATTCTTGCTTAGATTGATTTCCAAATTCCCGAATATCTCAAAAAATGCCCAATATATATACAAATAAATGGTTTATTTAGTAGTAAATTACATTCCTAGACTTACTGTTTTATTCATTTCATTATATAAAATATAATTCAGGAGAAAAGTGAGTTTTATTGATGTTAGCCCATATGTTGCAGGTGAAGTCCGATTCTCGCTTAGATTGATTTCAAAATTCCCGTATATCTTAAGAAACGCTTAATGGATATACAAATCAATGGTTTAATTTATTAGTACATTACATTCCTAGACTTAATGTGTTATTCATTTTCTTATACAAAATATAATTTAGGAAAAAAAAGAGTTTTTGCGTAGTGTGCCATATGGTGTGGTTTACTTCTGATTCTCGCTTAGCTTGATTTCAAAATTGCCGAATATCTCAAGAAATGCCCAATGGATATACAAACAAATACTTTCATTTGGTAGTAAATTACATTCTTAGACTAGCTGTGGTATTCAATTTATTATATAAAATATAAGTTAGGAAAAAAGAGATTTTTTGTATAGTGTGCCGATATGGTATGTGTGACTTCTGATTCTCGCTTAGATTGTTATCAAAATTCCAGTATTTCTCAAGAAATTCCCAATGGTTATAAAAAAAAAATGGTTTCATTTAGTAGTAAATTATATTCCTAGACTAACTGTGTTATTCATTTTCTTATACAAAATATAATTTAGCAGAAAATTGAATTTTTATGTAGTGAGCGCATATGGTGTGGGTGACTTCTGATTCTCGCATAGATAAATTTCAAAATTTCCGTATATCTTAAGAAATGCCCAATGTATATACAAATAAATATTTTCATTTAGTAGGAAATTACATTCCTAGAATAACTGTGTTATTCATTTTATTATATAAAATATAATTTAGGATAAAAGTGAATTATTATGTATTGAGCACATATGGTGCGGGTTACTTCTGATTCTCGCTAAGATTGATTTCAAAATTTTCGTATATCTTAAGAAATGCCCAAAGGATTTACAAATAAATATTTTCATTTAGTAGTAAATTGAATTCCTAGACTAACTGAGGTAATCATTTTTTTATAATTTAGGAGAAAATTTAGGGTATAAAATATAATTTAGGAGTAAAGTGAGGTATTGTGTAGTGCACCTATGTAGTGTGACTTCTGATTCTCGCTTAGATTGATATTAAAATTCTCGTATATCTCAAGAAATGCCCAATGGATATACAAATAAAGGGTTTCATTTAGTAGTAAAAACATTCATAGACTAGCTGATGTATTCATTTTATTATATAAAAAATATTTTAAGAGAAAAGTGAGTATTTGTGTAGTGCCCTCATATAGGGTGACTTCTGATTCTCGCTTAGATTGATTTCAAAATTCCCCTACATCTCAAGAAACGCCCATTGGATATACTAATATATGGTTTCATTTAGAAGTAATTTATATTCCTAGACCAACCCAGGTATTCATTTCTTTATATAAAATATAATTTATATGAAAAGTGAGTGTAGTGCGCCAATTAAGGGTGTCTTCTGATTCTTGCTTAGATTGATTTCAAAATTCCCGTATATCTCAAGAATCTCAAGATAAAGAAAGAGTTTTTGTGTATCATTTGATAGGACTGTACCTATTAAATGATACAGAAGGAACTTAACATTGGATCCGCAGCCATACACAAAATCATTCATGAAGAATTACATATGAAAAAAGTAGTTTGCCGTTGGTTCCCCATAATCTAACTGAATATCAAAAAGAGGAGCTTGTCAGAATCAGTAAAGAAACTCTTAATATGCTGAATGATGGTAGCCACCGCATCATTTCTAAAATTGTAAAAGGTGATGTAACGTACATACCGTTTTTTGACGTTTCAACACGTCAAGAAAGCAAAGCATGGGTCTTGAAGATGATCCCACGCCGACAATGGTGAAAAAACAACGCGCAATGAAAATAGTGATGTATGCCGTTTTCTTCAGAAGTACGGGATGGGTCAAATCCATCAAGTTGGAAGGACAGAAGACAGTAACAGCAAACTGGTATACCTCTAAATGTCTTCCAGAAATTCTACAAGAACTGAATGTTAGCGGACTAATGCTTCACCGTGACAATGCATCTTCTCATAAAGCCGGATTAACAGTTGAGTTTCTTAAACAAAAACAAATTAATGTGATCGAACATCCGCCGTATTCACCTGATCTAGCTATGTGCGACTTTTGGTTATTCTTTAATCTTTAGATTAACTTACGTGGACATCGTTTTCATTCAGAAGAAGAGATTGATGTGGCTATAAATGCATTTTTTCATCTATTCAAAGAAATGAATGGCTTGAGGCATTTAATCTGTGGAAAATTCGTCTACAAAAGTGCATTGATGCTGGAGGAGACTACTTTGAACACACCTAACATTTTATATTATAAAGTATAACTTTAAAAACCTAATTGTATCACAAAAACTTCAGAGTGACCCTCGTATTCTTTGTAAACTAAAAATTTATTTTTAATATTTAATTTTGAGTTTCTTGCCACGAGTGGGTACAATTTTTGAATTGCTTTCGCAGATTTACGCTAGATATTACTAACATGGGGTTTCCATGTTAGCCAATATGTGGTTTCTATGTTTTCTCAAGTATGACTCTTAAGTAGGTTACCTGTGAACTCCAGAGTATTTCACAATCATGTATTTTAACAGTTTTACACGGTGCTTTCCTTCTAGTAAAAAGTACCGCAGTTGATTTGCTAGGGTTTATTTTTATTTTCCAAAGTTTTAACCAGCTTTCTATCTAGTTAATATGGTTAGAAATGTTATTAACAATTATATCATGATTTTTACCGGTGGTAAGGACAGCTGCGTCATCAGGAAATAAACTTAGCATATTGTTTGGATTTTGAGGGATGTCATTTATATATACATTAAAGAGAAATGGGCCAACAATGGTCCCTTGCGGGACTCCAGCTTCTATACCTTTGGAGGATGAGAACTCATTATTTATTTTTACTTTGAATGATCTAATGTTTAAATAATTTTTGACATGTTTTACTAAGTATAGGGTAAATTTTTCATTAATCATCTTACTAACAAAGCCTGTGTGCCAGATCCAGTCAAATGCTTTTTCAATATCTAGGAAGATAACACCAGTAGACTGTTTGTTTCCAATACCCATAGCAATTTTTTCAGATACTTTGGGGAGCTGGTGGCAGGTAGAAAGCCCTCTCCCTAAACCCAAATTGCTGTTGAATAATGTTTTGCTTGTCTATATCATGCTCCTGAAGTTTTTGCAAGATAATTTCCTAATTGGGGCAATTATCGCTTCGTTCCATTTTTGCGGAAAATATGGTAGTCTAAGGATATCGTTATTTATTACATATAATTTTCGTTGTATAGTAAGCCGAGCTGGCAGCCGAATTGTTAGTGCTCTTGCCTTCGGTACAACAGTTCGTGGGTTCGAATCCCACCTTGGGCATGGATGTTTGTAGTGGTTTGGAATCCACTTAAAAGCGTAGGTCCCGGTCTAATTAGCCCTCGTGTGCAAAAAATGACCGTTGAGCGACAATCAATTCCCAATTCAGTTGTGTAGTAAATTGTAATAACTGGCAGCTGTTTCACTATTTTATTAGTAATCCTATCATTATTGGGACTCTTTCTTAATTTAAGTTGTGAAATTTCATGTTATATATATATATATATATATATATATATATATATATATATATATATATATATATATATATATATATATATATATATATACTAGTGCGACATTTATTGATTTTATTTCTTGGTTTACTGTTTTCAATGTAGGAGTTTACATACATTTCAATTCTTTCTGCTTGTTCCTTATTTATAATGTTGCTTAACTTGAATTGGTTTTCTAAGCTGTTTGCTATTAGTTCAGTTTTCTTTATATTTTCATATTCCAGTGTAGCATCGTTTTTGATTGGGGGTATGGTAGATTTTTCATTCTGCTGACCGCTCTCCAAAACGAGCCAGCCGTCTTGGACATTTTAGTTTTTTAAGTAATCATTCCAACTTTTCTTATTTGTCAAGTATTTCTTTTTTTAATTTTAGCTTTGAGAGAGTTTATTTTTTATTTATTTCAGGATCCCTGTGCCTATTGTATAGTATTCTTAGTTTGTTTCTTTCCGTTATTAATGTGGCTATCTCTTGTCAGGTAAATTTCCTTGTTTAGTGTTGTGTTCAACAATTTTACTGTGTTCTATTCCTTTTGTGATTACATTTGTAATGTCATCTTTTTTATCAATATCCTTTACAGATGAGGCCTCAATGAGTTCATTAAAATTTATGTAGTTTCTAAATTTTTTGGCCAATTTGTAGTGATTTTAACATTATGAGAATATTCCAAATTAATATTTCCAAGTTAGGCTATCACCGGGTAATGATAAACATTTAATTCCTCAGTTGTGGTGATTTGGGAAGGATTCGGTATGTTCCTTAGCAACATCAAGTCAACGTAATTCCCAAAGTGGTAACCATAATGGGTTGGTTTATCTAGTTTCTGCAGTCTCACGTCTGTGTTATCAATACGTGATTTGATATGAAATCCGTTCTTATATTGTGATAGTTACATCCCCAATCAAGATACTTTGCATTCATATCTCCTGCAATTACTATTTTATTGTTGAGGGATGACAAATTTTAGAGGTCTACAGTTAGTGAATTATGACCTTCAGGATGTATGTAGATGGAACTGATAACAATATCATTTTTATTTTCCTGATGTATTTTTATTATATTAGCCTGCACATAATAGAGTCTAGGGTTGGGGATTTTAGTATGCTTAATTTTTGAACGTACTAATATAGGTGTACCACCCGCGCGCTTTCGATGTATTGTCATTCTATGAATATCGTAATTTGGAATGTTGAAAATTGATTTAGAGTTAAATTTGGTTTCATGCAGAAGTATGACATCTGGGTTGTGGTTATAAATAAAATTTATTAATTCTGCACGTTTTCCATTCAGTCCATTTGCATTCCAAAACATTAGTTTTAAATTATTATATCTTTTATTCATTACTATTTTGGTCATTCACACTTAGGTCCTTAAACAATAAATGCATCTTTTCTGTTGGGTGAGCTGCCTTTTCCATTAGGAGAATTGTGGCCAACAATGTTGGGCATGCTTGAAAGATTATGTTTATTTGCTCAATCAATTTTAGTACATCCTGAAAATTGTCTATTCCTTCAATACTTGGTATGGGGGTGGGGGGTGAGTTGCTGGTTTTATATTGGTTCCTGCAGTAATACTGGCGAAGGAACTTTATTTTCTAACATAATTCTGCTTATTACTATTGTTCTGCTGTTGTTTGTTTTTGTTATTTGGATTTGCTGGGCACTTTCCATAATATGCTGTATGCTCACCACCACAGTTACAGCACTTTGGCTTATCAATTTTCTTGTGGGGGCATTCCTTGGACATATGTTTTCTTCCACATTTGACACAATTGGGTTTAAGAAAACATACAGAAGAATTATGTCCAAACCCCTGGCAATTACAACATTGGAAGGGTTGTTTATTTACATATTTTTCAGTTATCTAAGTGGTGCAATTTGGTGCAATTTCATTGCTGTTTACTGTGATAAGAAAGCAAGCAATTGGCTCAAATTTTGTAAATTTGCTTATCGCAGTAACATTAACAACATCGAAGCCCAATTCTTCTAATTTCTCTTTTATCAGTTCAAGGGGGATGCATGGTGGTATTCCCTAAAAAACTGCCTTTATGGGCTTTTTTATTTCATGTTTAAAAAGTAAACATTCATGTTATCTATTAAAAATTTGGTTAATGCTCTGTGAGCTTCACTACTACTAGGAGAGTTTTTAAGTATTGACCGGTTAACTTGGCACTTAAGTCTTTATCTATATTAGTTTTTAAATTTTTTAATAATATATTAAAATTATTTTCAAATTTCACAAAAATGGGAGGTATTCAACTTTTGGCAATTTCATTACTTTGATTATTATGCATTATCACATTGTCATTAGTAGTCACATTATTTAACACATTAAATTTGTTATTTATTTCCATAGTATTTTTCTCGATACTTTTAACTTTGCTATTGGCAGTCTTTTTTTGGCTTAATAAGGCCCTCATCATCAGTTTCTTCCTCTCGCTCCAGAAAGCCGATCTGACAGGTTAGTACTTCAGCCTTCGTTTCAACAGTTCATGGGTTAGAGTCCCACCTGGGACATGGATGTTTATAATGGTTCAAAATAAACTGTAGGTTTCGGTCTAATTAGCCCTCTTGTACAAAAGTGACCATTGAGAGACGACCTAATTTAAACAAATCTAACATCTCACTCTAGAACGTCATTACATCACCAGTAGAAAATCACTCCAAAAACGGAAGTGGTCTTAGCGCATAATAAAAAGGATCGAATCGAAGGTCAATCCGCCTCTTACCATCTAAATGCCTCCTACAAGCTACAAGGGTGCTTTTCACCGAATATAAAATAATTTTGGGAAATGACTGATAAGCATATCTGGACCCTCGAAACCCACAAAAGAAACATTCATTGCAAAACTTTACCGTGAAGTCTTATTTTCAACCTCTACAGTGATATCGAAACTAGGTTGAATGGTGGAATTTTCTCTCTCAATGTTCAACTATGGCGAGGTCTTGCCACGTATCCGTAGTTCTGATTGAAATTTGAATGTAGAAATATTATTTAGAGTGGACGGCAGAAATATTATTTAATGTATCAAATCACTGTTTTATGCTGTAAGGAAAATAATACATCCATAAAAGAAGCTCTTGAGGCCTTGTTTTTACCATCATCGCCACTCTGCTTACAATAAAATTGAATAAAAAAATAACTTAGGAGTTTTTTTGTTATACGCGTTAGTTAATAGTACACTTGTTAGACATACCATTTTTTTATTACATGATTGATGATTCAGAGTATTCATTAGTAATATGCCCTACCAAACGAAAAATAAAAAGGGTTTGCTTTAATAAAACTTTCCAATTTCATGAAGCGGAATAATTTATATTTCCTCATACAAGTTTAGGCCGAGACGATATAGGTGACTGCGTAACGTCGGACTCCAATCCAAGGCATCTTATCTCTAGGGAAGAAATTACCAACGTTCTGCGATGGATAAAAAGTGAGAGTGTTGCACAGTCGTTTTCTTTTATTTTTACAGACTTTTGAAATGGGTTGCCCAAGTGCAAAAAATAACTATTCAAAGATCCCGAGTTGCATATTAGCCACTGTTGATGCCCCTTCTGCTCTCAGTAACTGGTGCTGATAAGTTGCACATTCTTCATTTAATCTGAACGAGATGCATGAAAAAATTTGAGGTGCCGAAACCAACTGATATTTTTCACTACATTCGTTTATCGAGAGTATAATAATTCAGAAAATATTTTATTACTTACTTTTTCTGCATATTGTATATGAGAGAGGCTACGTAGTGGAGGGTATTTTATTTATTTTAACTGGGGATTGCAACATCGGACCTAACATTCAAAACCGGTATTTTCTAGATCTTGATATTCGAATACCAGCTTTAATGCCGTTAGTAGGAATTTTAGAAAAGAAGAAAAACACAGATGTTTCTTTGGTTTGTTTGCCAGTTTTGTTAGAGGAGATTAAATATCAAAAAATCATTTGTAACTTACAAATTATAAGAGCTTATAAAGAATCATAAAAAAATAAAGGAACAAGAAACATCTTATGTATTTAAATCACAAAAAAGTTTAAATATCACTATTTAGTCTTTGGTATACAAATACAAATTATTTGAAATGTATTCTTAAGAAACAAAATGCTGCAATTATACTGTCCAGGAACATAAATTTATGCAAAAGTTACCAGCTGTCAAACACGCTTTTTCATTATCTAAACTTGTTGGTTGTGTTGTTAGCAATACGCGCGGTATATATTTTTTCTAAGAATTTAAAATGCCTCATCTTCAAATAAATCGATTCTCGTCAGATGATTTTGGACATAACTGATTTCGGTATTGTATTTGGTTTGTAGAAAATTTTTTTGCTACCGCTAATTTTAAATTTTGCTCAAGAGAACAATTCCTTTCCACTATGGGTATTAGTGTCATCATCGTCTTCAATAATTATAATGAATGTTTCTGAATGTGGATAGGTTTATGGGTATATAAAATTTTTAAAAAATTTATTAGAAAATTGATAGAATTTGAGTTGTGGTTAGTCTCTTTTCTCCCTTTTTACTATAAAATTTTTAAAAATTTACTAGAAAGTTGATAGAATTTGAGTTGTGGTTAGTCTCTTTTCTTTCTTTTTATTTTCATTTTAAAAATCATTGCAATTATGTAAATATTGTAAGACATTTTCTATTTCGGTAAGCATTTCTTCCGCGAGATTTTTTAATGAATGTATAATTCTTCAGATAGTGATGTGTGGTGTTCTTTCACTGATTGCAACATGAAATTTTATTGTTGTATTAGCTAATAATGAATTAGAATCTCTCCACCATAGTGCATCTGCAGTCAGTTTTATTAAAAGTAGAGCTTATTCTGGACATTATGTTGAATTCACTATTGGAAAAATTAATTGTAGGTTTAAGCCGATTATTGCTTTTTCGAATGGATTTTTCAATTTCAAATATCCTTTTATCATTTCGAGTAAACTATTACAACATGTTTTAGAATCTAATATTATTAAATATTCTATTTTTTTCAATATATATATATATATATATATATATATATATATATATATATATATATATATATATATATATATATATATATATATATATATATATATATATATATATATATACACATATATATACAGGGTGATCTTTTTTATACTGACAGTGTTTGGAGCGACCTGTAGCGCGATCTAATATAGCCGAAATGACACCAAACTTGGTACTTAGACTAATCAAAACATGGGAAAAAAATTTCGTAAAAAACATTTAGTTCAATAGTCACCGCTAGGACATTTTGTGGCGCAGCTGTAGTTTGCAATAACGAGAATTAGCATAAAACACTGGTATCAAAGCAAAAAGCGAATGTTGTTCGATGACAGTGCCAGTAATAGGGGCTATAAAAGCAAGTAATAGACAGATCCGACAAATAATCTCAGCTGAAGCTCCAGTGGCCATGCCTCTCACCTTACCGGAACATGCGTTTATGTTGGTGGAGTATCATATTTGTCTATTCTAAAGGACAACATAACAAAGGCAGTGCGGAATATTCCTCGTGACATGTTACGTTCGGCTGTGGGGAACGCTGTACGCAGAATACACGGTGTTATTTCTGAGAACGGAGCTCACATGGAATGTGGTCTAATTCCTCACCAGGGAAGTTAATGTAATTAATAAACATTAATAATTTAATTGTACGATTGTATGTGTCAGTATACTGAGGGAGAAGAGGAAGAAAAAGCAGAAGAGTAGAGGAGAGAAGAAGAGAAAGAAGAGGACAGATCACTGGGGTACCTCGGGATTGTGACACCCGGGCGTTCATGAAGGGATAAAACATTACAAAAATCAGCAAAATATAATTGTTTATATTTTCAATTACAGATGTGTGATCTAAGGCTGAACATATTTTTATCTACACCATGAATACAGACACCTTCAAAAGGGGAGGAAGAACCTCGTTCTTGAAGTTTAAAAACTGCGCATCGTGACATAATTAACTTTACATTGATTGGCTGTTATGTTTGTCTTTATTAATTGGTTCCGAGTTCAAATAGTCCCGAGTCGTTGGTTCATTAGATCAGGAGTTTAAAACACAATCTGAATCACTTCAAAGACCCCTACCCAAAGTAGGATTTGAACCAAAGGCCAGAGCTATAACTATTCCGTTACCAGTTTGGCCACACTATAAGGAATTCATGTCAGCGTCATTTACATATGTATGTGTTTACATAATTTATTAGCATTGTAATCAAATAATTTAAAGGCGGAATATAGCTTATTCAAATTCGGCATTTTGTTTAACTCGACTTTTGCAATGCATTCTGCATAGCCGTTCTTAATTTAAATAGCGGGCAAATTTGCAATTTTAACGTAGAATAAAGTATTTGTACATTGCAGGAAAAAAACTTAGGTATATTTTAACAAAACCAGCTTTTAAAAAAGATTTTGGACTAAGTCAATTTTTAAATAACTGGAATTGTCTAATTAATAAATAATCAGAAGTAATTTACTATACTTAAAAGTAATTACTACATTGAAAATAAATTTGTGGTTAACCAGGCAAAGTAGTTCGTATATTATTGGAAACGAAATTTTCAGTTTTTGGATGAGCAAGGGAACTCGACAATTTTGTCCCAATTGTTATGATAGTGCTGGTTTCCTCGATTAAGATTTACCATACAAAACTAAATATGCAAAGTGAGGAAATTAAATTTTTTTTTGAATAAATTTTCTTTTTGCTCTTATGGTTGAATAATTGAAAGAACAAATTTGATTCCAATTATAATTACACTTTTAGAGTGAATTTCTGGCTCTGAAATGTTTCGTGTAGTAATACTGTTTCAGTCCAGCAGTGAATATAATTTTTAAATTTACATTAATTTTAAAAATAAACGGCAGAATATGGGCTCATGAGTGACAACACACAATGAGAACTTTAACTAATAGTAAACGCATTGGGGTGCTTATCTATAAAAAGGTACTGTTTATGGAGGGATATCGTTCCGGGCGAGGGATTATTTTTAAAATCGTATTTTAAAATTGATTCTTTCCTCCATCCTTTGTAAGAAAAGTAAACAGTCGTAAAGTGATCCATCCAAATACAGACGGATACTGTTGACACTGCCATATTAACCACAAATAGCAATCACAAAACACTACACCAATACCTTTCATAACACCTGAAGGCAGTAGAAGAATGGCTTGTTAAATGGAAAATAAAGGTAAACACGACCAAGTCCCAGGCAGTTCTTTTTACAATAAAGATGTTACCGTGTGAAAAGGTCAAATTAGCGGGAAGAGAAATTCCCTGGGCTAGTAGGGTTGATTACCTTGTACTCACTATTGACAAGAGACTAACGTGGAAAGTCCATATTATTAAAATCAAAAATAAATTCATAGCAGCTAAAACTACCCTTTATCCCCTGCTAGCCCAGAGTCGAAACTCTCGCTAACAAATAAACTCCTAATATATAAAGCCTACCTCAGACCGATAATATCTTATGCTGCTCCAATCTGGGGAGGAGCAGCTGATTCAAATATCAAAGTCTTAGAAGCCCAGAAAAGCAAAATACTTAGACTAATTACTTATTCAGAGTTTTACTTCAGAAATCAGCAAATAAGAGAGAACTTGGGAATCCTGCCCATAGCCCTCTACCTCAAATTTCTTGTATTTAATTTCTACCGTAAAATATACACAATCAACAATTGTGAGATTCAGGGTATTGAACTTTACAGTCCTTATGACCTAATGCATTTCCACAGGCCCAGAGCAGTCTTGAGATTAAAACCGCTCACCAATATCTCCATTTATTTAAATAGTTCCAAACGGAAAAGAAAGAAGAAGAATAATTAATGGAAATCATATCTCTACCTAAATGAAATCCTGTGAGAAACCGCATTGTAAATAAATTGTGTGCATCCTGTAAATATCTCAATTTTATTTAATATTAGAAATTTTTTTTCCATATTTGTCTTTGTCTTCCGTTGTAAATATTCTAATGAAAATGGTCTTTATCAAGAATTATTATCATCAACCTGTTTTTTTCTTTGTAACTCCTTTGCAAATATTTTAACGGAATTTGTGTGCTTGAAAGAATTATTGTAATCATCCTGTGTATTCTCCTTATATTTTCCTTTGTAAATAATTTGACAAGAATTTTGTGTGTACCAAGAATTATTGTCATCATCTAAGTGCTTATGACTAGGATTACTCAATTACTTAGTCCAAAAACACAAGTCATGCAGAGTGCATCCAGTGGGTGCATTTACCATAATATCTTTGTATTATTCATTATTGTATATTTTATTTTTGATTTGTTAATCACCAGGCCAAGCCTATCCAAGGATTCTAATTCATTAGAAAACGAGGTACATGGCCGGAAGGCTACAGACCTCCCTCAATCCTAGACAAAAATAAAAACATCCCCGTTGTAATTCAATCATGGAGCTGACATTTCTCAGAGGTGATAGGGAAAAAGCGGATGTGCGTGTCATTAAGAATTCCTTAATGACACGCAGAAGAGTCTTTCCTTGACATGTGCTTGAGTGAAAGCATAAACTATGGGGCCACCGCCATAAGTAGATTTTAAACAAGATTCCCAGACTGGTAAAGGGTTAAATATCGTCAATAAAATCGGAAATTTATTTTTAATATCAAGCAGCGTAATCGAAACATGAGTTGTTATTAAATTAAGAAAACTTCTCTGTGTGGAATATGTTGTGCATCCATAATCAGAATAAAGAAAGGCTCTAAGTTTTTATTTCGAGCATTGTTTCAGTCCCGTATCCAAGGGAAGAAAGGAGGGGGGGGAATAAGCAGCTCTCAAACTTCCAGGGAGGGAGCTGTCTCTCTGGAATCGAAATGGGATGCAAAAGCAATTACCTCCGAATTCTAGGAAATTACTTAAGATCAATTTCACCAATGCTTCCCAAATACCGCTAGTTTAACTCGCGTAAATTGTCATTATTCATCAAATAACATTGTTTTGTTGATTGACTTCGTTGGAAAAAAGTCTCTAGATTTTCAAAATATTTAGTAAAAGGTATTAAAAACACTATCAAATCTTTTTACAGTCAAAACACAAACCTTTTACTACAAAAATTTGTATTTTCTGTGTCTACCATGTATTCTTTATATTTACTTCATTTAATACCGATTTTGAGCTATGTAAATATTTATTAACAAAGCTTCAAGTTTTAAAAGTAAATTACTTAATACTTAAAATTATTTAAAATCAACTTTAAAGTTTCGGAAATAATTTTAATTTAATTAGTAATCTTGTTTCTAAATTCGTATTTAAATTAAAAAATTCTTTTTTCAAACATTGCGTGATTAATGTATTAAATTATAATTTCTTTTTAATGTTTAAGTACTCATTAAATGCTTCTTAAAAATTATTTTTTACTACTTATTTTATTTCATATATAAGAGTATATTTTATAGGTTGAGAAAGAAATCACTCTAGAGAAATGTTATGGAACCAGGCGTATACATTGTCAAATTAAAAATTAGAAACGTCTTTAAATGTTATAAAATTATTGATTGAAAAAGTGCACCATTGCGTAAATATCGTCATCCGACAATCATTGCACAAGAGCTTCGTAGGCTGGGACTTACATTTTAAAGCGGTTGGTTGGTTGGTTGGGTTTTATGGCGCAACGTCCAAAATTGGACATGCTGCGCCAAAACTATGATTTCAATTTTTTTATATATATATATTCTTTATAAACCCAATCAACATTAAAAGTTTAAAAAATAAAAATAAATATATATGAAGTAAGTAAAAACCTTAGGTACATATACAGACAGACACATAAATATATATAAAAAATATAAATAAATAATACAAAAATTTAAAATTAAATCAAATATATGGTAAAAAACCTATTGCTCTTAAAAACGCAAATAGGTTTCTGTGGGGTGGATCTCCCAATAAATCACATAAAGTTAAAATATCTGTATTAAAAAAGTGTATACGTAAATGGTTAAAACATGAACATGAAATTAAAATATGATGCACAGTATAAGGTTCATCACACGTTTCACACCAAGGATTTAATTCACTCAAAAACAAATGTCTATGGGTGAAACGTGTGTGTCCGATACGAAGGCGAGTCAATCTAACATCTGCACTTCGTAACGGTAAAACTGATAATGAGGTGAGGGATGAGAAAATGTTATGGAGTTTGTTTCCGACCTGCAAGTTCCATGATTCTTCCCTTAGGGAACATATAAATCTTTTTATACCCTTTCTCACATCTGAGAGCGGAACCGATGGTAAAATTGGATCTTCAGCTGCCTTTGCAGCTGTATCCGCTCTCTCGTTTCCATCAAGACCTACGTGACTTGGTACCCAACAAAATATTATTTTGTATCCCTTGCCAGCAAGGGAATCCAATGCTGAGAAAATTCTCGACACAACAGGATGGCAGGTAACGCTATTGTTTTTCAAAGCTTCAATAATACTCATGCTGTCAGTGTAAATACAAAATTTACGAGAGTCATCTGTATTCACGTGCTGAAGCGCGTAGTAGATGGCGGTTGCTTCAGCAGTAAAGACGGAGCAGGATGGATGTAGGCTGTAACTAAAAGCTGTATTATTGATAAATACTCCACAGCCCACATGTCCTGCTGTTTTAGAACCGTCTGTGAATACAGGTTTGTATGATTGATACTGACAGCGATGAGAAGAATATAGCTGCTGAAAAACAATAGGTGTTGTGTCAGATTTTCTGTAGTGAGCAAAGGTATTGATAAAATTATATGTTGGGTTATACCAAGGCGGATGAGCAAATTGAGGTACAGACTCAATCCGAATATCATGTAGGTCTGTGAGCCACAGATGTGATTTGGCTCGTGTGAGAAAAGGTGGGATGCTCATTGGACGAGCATCATATAATCTCATGAGAGAGGTATTTGGAACCATGGAACGTATCGGATGATTAGGGGTCGACATGATCTTAGCATAATAATTGAGAGACTGCTGCATTCGTCTCAGGTCTAACGGTAATTGATGACATATCACGTATAGACTCTGGACGGGTGATGTGCGGAATGCCCCAGAGCATATCCTCAAAGCAGAGTGATGAACTGTGTCCAGTCTTCGTAAAATAGAAGATCTAGCCGATCCATAAACAACACTTCCGTAGTCAATGCGGGATAAAATCAATGACTGATAAATGCGAAGTAGTGATGTGCGATCTGCACCCCAAGATGTATTTGACAACACCTTGAGGATATTAAGCGATCGCTCACACTTCTTCCGCAAATATAAAATATGCGGAAGAAAGGTCAATTTTCGGTCAAAGATAATACCCAGGAATTTTATTTCATTGACTACTTGTATTGAAGTGTTGTTGATATAAATAGTTGGATCATTATGCAGGCTAGTCTTTCTACAGAAGTGGACACATCTACTCTTGCTAGGAGATAAAGTATGGCCATTCTCAGCACACCATGCAGCAAGCTTGTTAACTGCTGTTTGCAGTTGTCTCTCAATTAATCGCATATTCGAACCCTCGCATGATATTTGCAGGTCGTCCACAAACAAAGTACCATGTACTGATGATGGAAGCTGATGAAGTATGTTACTGATGAAGAGACTAAAAAGTGTGACGCTTAAAATAGAGCCCTGAGGAACACCCTCAGATTGTGTAAAAGTATTGGACGTATGGCGTCCAATACGTACTTTAAAACCACGGGAGCATAAAAAATTCTGTAGAAATATCGGCAGATTACCCCGAAAGCCAAAATCATATAATGTACGGAGAATTCCATATCGCCATGTACGGTCGTATGCCTTCTCGATGTCAAAGAAAATGGAGACCAGATGGTTTCTCCGCACAAAAGCATTGCGGATTTGGGTCTCCAAATATGTGATATTATCAAGAGTGGATCTCCCTTTACGGAAGCCACTCTGATTATTATGTATACATTTATTTTTTTCTAAGACAGATACGAGACGGGCGTTGACCATACGTTCCAGAGTCTTACAGAAGCAACTCGTCAGAGCAATTGGTCGATAATTTGAAGGATCAGAAGGATCCTTACCAGCCTTTAGGACAGGAATCACTATTGCTTCTTGCCATAAAGATGGAAATTCATTTTCCGTCCAGATCCTATTGAACAGGTAAAGTAAGTTCAACAGGGAGTCTGGACTCAAATGTTGAAGCATGAGATAACTGATTCCATCAGGTCCTGGACTGGTGTTTTTGGCCTGCTGTAAAGCTTTCTTCAATTCAAACATTCCAAATTCACAGTTGTACGGTAAAGTTTGTCGATGGTTGAAACGAATTGGTACTCGCTCAGCACGACTCTTAGTCCTCAAGAACGAAGGACTATAAGAGTTCGAGCTTGAGACGTTAGCAAATGCTTCACCAAGGGCGTTAGCAATATCCGTAGGAGAAGAGTATATAGCAGCTCCGGACTTTAAAATAGGAATAGAAAATTCTCTATAAATTCCATTGGCTGCTTTCACCCTTCTCCACAACTGCTTACTGGAAGTTGAAGATGTTATTGAAGATACATAGCAGGACCAGGATTCCTTCTGACTTCGACGACGAGCTCTGCGAGCTAGTGCTTTTGCTCTCTTAAAGGCGATAAGATTCTCCGTTGTGGGGTACCTCCGAAATAACCCCCATAACTTCCTTTGTTTTTTATAAGTTTGTTTACATTCATCATTCCACCATGGTTTGCAACGCCGGTGTGGTAATCACCAAAGTTGAAAGCCGACCCACCCGAAGGTATACGGCAGAATGCGTCGTCGATAGTCATCCCTGAGGGGAGAAGGTTCGAACAGAGTGGCCAAGCCAATTGGGCTAAAGTGGGGAACGAGATCATCATCTGCCTAGAAGATTTGTTTTTCTTTCTCTTTTTTTTATTAACAACAATCTTGGTTACAATACAGTTATTTACAAATTGGAATTATTTACAAAGTTAGAAAACAGTTTAGTTATTTACAATGTGAGTTATTTACAGTTGGTAGGTTAACAATGTTAAATTATTACATGACAAAGGTGTGGAGTTTAAGGTGAGAATGTTAGTCATCTACTTCCTCATCATCTTCCTCTGTCTGCTGTTGCAGTTGTAGCTGGAGCTCGCTTAAGATGATTTCTCTAATTGCCTGTCTAGATTTGGGGACTTGAATGAGGTTCTTGGTATCCAACTCTTTATAATTAGTGGGGTATCCTTTCTGTCTAATTTCATTGTACTTGGCACAATGGAATATGAGGTGTTCTGGTGTTTGGATCTCATTGTCGTGTGGACACATCTCCGATTTCTTGTGGAATCTTTTTCTGTATACTCCGAATGTTCCGTGCCCCGTGAGCACCTGGTTTAGCAGAAAGTCGGCTAGGAGTCTTTTCCTTGAGACCTCATTAAAGAATCTGTGTAACCTGCGAGTCTTTGTGGAATTGTCCCAAATTTGTTGCCATTTGGTAAGTTCCCAGTTCAATGTGAGAGTTTTGATTTGTTGTCTACTCGCTTTGACCGTCTTGTCGATATTTGGTAATTCGGTAGCATCCTTTGCTGCCCTGTCAGCCTCCTCATTAAATTTTATTCCTACATGCGCCTTGACCCAGTGCATTTTGAAACTGTGTGGGTGTTCTTTGTATAATTCTACGATGTCTTTTAGTGTCTCATTGTCCCTGTTGTTCCCTTCCAAAGCCATGAGTACCGATTGGGAGTCTGAGTGAATGTGGCAGCACTCAATTTCCCTTTTGATGGTAAATTTCATAGTCTCCAAAATAGCAGTAGCTTCCGCTTCGAACACTGAAGCATCCTCATTTAATCTCATTTGAATTTTATGGATAATTTCATCATTGTGGATGATAATTGCGGCGCATCCTATCTTGTTATGAATTTTAGAACCATCCGTATAAGCGTAATAAAGCGAGTGATTTGAGTCTGTGTCCCATGTGATGCTTGTCTTAGCCCATGGGGCTTCCATGTCCTGTGTTCTAACCCAAGCATTGTTCCTGTTCCATTCTTTATCATTAATATTAATTGGTGTGTGGCAATTCCAAAGTTCAAACCTCATTTTCTGTGTCGCCGCTTTGAGATGCAGTGGCACACATCCAGCCAAAATATTTAGTGCATCTGTGGAGGTGGTCCTGTACGCTTTTGTAAGTTTAATGAGTGCAATTCTCTGAATCTGGTTTAATTTGAGATTCATCTTGACTGTGTCTTGGTACCATGCAGGGCAACCATACAGTACTATTCCTTCCGTCACTTGTGTGTAAATGAGCTTCAAAATGTGTGGCCTAAGTCCCCAGGTCACTCTAGCAATCCTAGCTAATTTGTTTTGGACTCTGCCAATCCTGTCTTTGATGATGTTTAGATGGGTAAGCCATGTGAGTCTAGTGTCAAAGTGTAACCCGAGATATTTGATCTCGTTGGTGTATTCAATTCTTTGTCCTTCAATTTGGATGGGGGGTCGTCTTGTTATGTCTTTGGCATATGTGAAGATTGTATATTTGCATTTTTTGATGCTAAGTGTAAGTCCATACTTCTTGGTCCAATTCGAGACATGCGCCAATGGTTGTTCCGCCATTCTGGTGAATTTGAAATATGACTTTGATGACAACAGGATCGCCACGTCATCCGCAAATGCCTGACAGTGTATGTTTCTTCCAAAATCTTTAATTAATAACTCGTTGATGAGTATAAGCCAGAGAAATGGGCCTAAGCTTGAACCCTGTGGGACTCCTATACTATAACTTTTCCAGGTATTGTTGTAGTTGAGGTAGTGTCTGTTTTGTAAGAAGGACTTGACTAATTCAAATAAATTTCTTGGAGTGTTGTGTTTCGCTAAAATTTCAACTAAGTCTTGCCATCTGGCGCTATTAAAAGCATTCTTTATATCTAGCGAGATAAGACAGGTGTAACATTTGTTATGTTTATCCTCTTTAATTTTACTTATAATGTTATGTAGTGCATCATTTGTGGATCTTCCTCTCCTGAATCCGAACTGGGAATCGCTGAGTATGTTATTAATATGATAGTGATATTGAATTCTTCTCATGATTAATTTATCTAGGATCTTTCCCCAGACCGGTAAAAGACAGATTGGTCTGTAGGAGTCTCTGTGTGATAAATCTTTGCCCTCTTTGGGGATAAGCACAATTTTAGCCACTTTCCATATTTTGGGAAAAACTTTATGTTTAAGACATTTGTTGAGAATTTCAGTAAACCAACTCTTGTTAGTGTGAAATAGTTCCTGGTAGACCTCAAGACAGATGTTATTATTCCCTGGTGCCTTGTTTTTGTCCATACTATTGATAGTATCTTCTATCTCCGCAATAGTAAATTCCGGGTCATCATCTGTGTCAATGGTTGTGTTCGGTGTGTAGCTGTCTGGTGTTTGTGGAAAATGAAACTTAAGTATTTCGTCTGTTGCCTCCTTGATGTTGGTGGTGTACTGATCCTCTTTAATTTTAATATTATTACAAATGTTAGTATTGCTAGTTTTCTCGTTAATGATTTTGTAATGGTTTCCAAAAGCGTTGGCTGTGGTAACCGTACTGAGGTAGTTCCTGAAAGCTTCCTTCCTTGTGTTTGTAATGTGTTGCCTATATGTTGCCGCAGTTTTCTTAAATAGTGCCTTTTTTCTTTTTCTAAGTTCGGGATCTTGTTCCTTTTGGAAGCGTCTTCTAAGTGCTCTAACCAAGCTTCGCTCCGTCGTTAACTGTGGTGTCCACCAATAATTGGTATTTTGTTTCTTAAAGTGTGTTTTCCTATGTTTTCTACATAGTGTGAGTAACTGTCTTTCAATATCCGTTATATATGTGTCGATGTTAGTGTCTTCCGTGATAGTGAATTGTTCTGGCAATCTTTCCAAGTCAAGAGTGAATTTGGTCCAGTCTAAATTTCTCTTATTCCATCTTAGGTTTTTATGTGTAATTGCTTTATTCAAATTTAAGTTACAAGTCATTAAGTTATGATCACTAGCTGTGTAGCGGTCGCTTATGTTCCAATCACTAATCTCATTGTGTGTAAGATTTAAAGTTAACAAAACATCTATCCAGCTGACCCCGATTGTGCTGTCAAAGGTTGGTAGGCTGTTAGGGTTATTTTCAATAATTAAATTGTGCTTGGAAACAAAGTCCAAAAGCGTTTCTCCTCTATGGTCAGTTCTTCTCGGTCCCCAAGCTGTGGACTTCGCGTTGAAGTCCCCGAAAATTAACCATTTATCTTTGTTGTGATTTGCTAGGATTGGTTCTAAGAGTTCTAAATAGTCTTGGATTCTATGTGATGGTGGGCAGTATAGTGTGGCGAAATAATAAGTTTCCTTGCTGATGTTAATTTTAGTGATAGTGATCTTATCATTGTTAATGACAATATTGTGTCTAAGTTCTTTACTGACTAAGATCGCAGTCTTTGAATCGTTAACAGTTATGATGTTATAATCATTAGGCATTCTTATAATTTTGTTATTAACTTTAAAAGGATCGTTAATAGAAATAATTTTTAAGTCCAAATTTTTAATGTCTTCAGTGAGTTGTAGGTTAGCAGCTCTGCAGTGATTTAAATTGAGATGGGCACATTTAATAATTCGTTTATTATCGTTAGTATCCATAGTTAGTTCTGTTTATTAGTCTATTAATTTCTCTTTTGTAAATGGGACAGTCTCTACTTTTAGCTTCGTGTTCTATATTGTATTTAGTCTTGTACTTATCATTTGATTCACTACAGTTTATGCATTTGATTGTCTTATCACAGTTAGTGTTAATGTGGTTGTCGCTGCATCGATTGCAGACTTCCTTGCTTCTACATTCTCTGGCCTGATGCCCAAATCTAAGACATTTAAAGCATTGGGTTATCCGAAGATACTCCCTGTATCTGACGCTATTCCAGCCTATGTAAATTTTCCTCTTGTTGATTATAGTGTTAAAAGTTGTGCTATCAACACTTAAGATCCAATTATTTCCGTATTTATTTTCATAATGGTGTATCGGTGTAATTTTTGCCTCTTCATTAATATCATTTTGCCTGATAAGTTTTTCGATTAAGTCCTCTTTGCTAATGTCTCTGTTTATGCCATAAAGTATAATTCTAGGATCCCGCTTTTCGGGTCTTTGCGGTTTTAATTCACCTTTAAGTTTATCATTATTTTTAATTTCCTCAATTAATTTATCTAGTTCTTCTGCACTTTTGGTCTCTATCAGAACTCCCCCTTTTCTGATATTTCTGACCTTGGTTATATTAAGTCCTAACTTTGACGGACTGATGGCTGCCTGCATTTGTGTTTTGGTTTCTTCCGATGTTTGCTCTTTGCTCGGATAGACTGTAATAACATTTTGTGTCCTATTTCTTGACCTCTCACGTCGAGATCTTATTTTGCTATTCTCTCTTTTAGCTGGCTTCGCTCCTTTGGAAGCCATTTCTGCGTATGTTTTAGCCTTGCCTTGAGAAGGTTGGGCTTCAATTGCCTTAATCGCACCTTCTAAGTGTGCATTCCTCTCCGCCATGGTCATGGCAATTTTGAGGATGCTCGCTATTCCACTTCTTAACTTTGTTGCCGCAACATTCGAAATTTTGCTACTGGCTATTGTAATTTGCATCTCGTTTTCAATATCTAACAGTTTATGTAAAAGAGATTGCTGTTCTGTGTCTGCGGAAGTAGAGGCATCGCAATTGTAGACCTCTACCTCGCCTGTGTACTTCTCCTCATTCGCTAATGCCATTTTGTCAAGCTCAAAAGCAGTGTCCGCTTGACTAGTCCCCTTGCCACCGTTAGCCGTCCGAAGACGTTTCCAGGAGTCACCGCGTGGAGGTGGTGGTCAAGTGGTTCAGAGAATATTGAACTTGTTCAGTTAAGCTCAAGGAGCGCTTTTACTTCTCGGATAGACTCTGGGCCGTTGTCCGAGAACGTAAATATAGCACAATTACCAATAAACTCTTGTGGGACTGACTCCCACGCCGGTGTGGTAAAGAGGAACTTTTTGGTATTGATGCCTCAGCTGCATTTATAATTGTTTCAGTGACTTTAGATACGGAATTATCAATATCATCGATCGTAACCATTTCGTTATCAACAACTGCCAATTGTGTAAATAACGTCCAATCTGCCCGACTGTACACGTAAGTAGGTAAGCGTTGTCTTACACTACTACCTCCAGTCTGGGAGATGACGAGAGGAAAATGATCGCTGTTATGCAGATCATTTCCTACTATTAGATTTAACAATGGCAGAAGAGATGGAGAACAGATGGCTAGATCGAGTGAATGAAACGTTCTTGTGGGTACATGGAAATATGTCTTCTCGTCGGTATTTAGCAGACAGAGACTATTATCTGAAATAAACCGCTCTATCTGCCGACCGCGAGAATTAGTATCATCATTTCCCCACAAAGAACTATGGCCGTTAAAGTCACCTAACAACAAAAATGGTATTGGCAGCTGATCTATTAATGCATCGAGTTCCTCTTGGCGGATGACATCGTGTGGTGGCAAATATAAACTACAGACTGTCAACAAACATGATGTGTGAATTCGGACAGCTACAGCCTGTAGTGTAGTATTTAAATCTTGGGCAGTGCTGGGATAGTTGTTGGATGTTAATATGCAAACACCTCCAGACACTGCACCATCGTCACCACAGTCTTTTCTAAAGCTTTTAAACCCACGCATGGAAATGTTATTGCTGGACTTCAGGAATGTTTCCTGAAGTGCAACACATGCGGGGTTGTAGGCTGAAATTATGGACTTGATGTCATCATGATGGGAACGCAAACCATGGCAGTTCCAAGAAACAAAGGAAGTTATTGTTCAAATTGAAAAGCTCCTTTCCCGGAGCTGGAAGGCATGTCATCCGACATCTCCTCGAGCGATAAATCTTCGTCCGAGGGATGTAAGGAAACAGCGTCAGCCTCCAGGTTTAAGGCTTTTCGGGTGGATATAGAGGGCCTAATTTTGCCCTCTTTTGCAGATTTTAATTTTAAGGCCTTCATGGCTTTAGACTTAGCCATCGGAGCTTTTCTACGTTGAATAGTTGTGGAGGTTGATCTTGGGCTTTTTTCAGATGTAGGGGGTAATTTGACTATTGGAAGTGAAAGAGCATCCGTTTGTGTACTTGTCGTTCTGGTGACCTTTGCGGCGACAGAAGCATAGCTAACTCCTGCTTGAGGTGTACGTGATGTAACAGTACGTCTCGCCTCAGGATATGAACAATTGTTCTTAACTTTAGTGGTTGTGATCTCCTTTTCCAGTATCCAGATAGGACAACTCCTAGCGTAGGAGGGGTGGTCACCCTTACAGTTGACACACCTCTCCTTTGCAGTACAAGACGAGCTGTCGTGGCCAACTTCTGCGCAGCGAGCGCAAGTAAGTTTGCCTCTGCAAGTCGCTTTGGAGTGACCAAATCTCTGGCACTGGAAACAACGCAAAGGATTTGGAATAAACGGCCTAACGGGTAGATGCATATAGGCAGCTTTAATATGCTGCGGTAGGTCTGGCGTCGCAAAAGTCAGTACGAGATGTTTAGTATTAATAATCTGCCCATCTCGTCTGATAGTTATGCGTCTTACAGCACAGACCTTTTGATCTTTGAGATTTTCTAAGATCTCATCCGTAGGCGTGTTAAGCAAATCCCTTGCGGATACCACACCACGAGAAAAGTTAAGGTTCATATGAGGAGAGACAGACACCTCAATGTTAGCAAGCATAGTCAAGTTGTTTATAGCGTTAGCTTGTGCTTCTGAAGCGACCTCAACCATTAAGTCTCCAGAACGAATTTTTCTAATGCTCTTCACTTCGCCGATATTTCCACAGATACCTTTTTGTATTAGGAAAGGGGATACATTATCGAAAGTACCCTCTTTCCGTTTTACAACATAAAATTTTGCTTTTAGTAGTGATAATGAGTGCTCCCGTGGGAGAGAAGAAATAGTTAATGTTTCCATATTAGGAATGGAAAATTCGGGACCTGACGGCACCACCCACCACCGAGTCCAACAAGGGGATGCAGACCAGCTGCACCAGTGCTAGCCAGGTCCTATACGCTCACAGTACATCCCTGAAGTGGCCTCCACCCTTAACGAGTCACCCAGTAGATGTACCGATCGCTTGATCCATATAGCCGATTGATGTGCTGAGGACCACAACACACCTCCCGTTTACCTGAAGCAGAGGCCAAAGCAATGTGTTGGTCTCTGGAGGCCTCAATTACCAGGACCCTCCTTTCCAGGGACACGGGTCTCCACGCACGGCAAACACGTGGGTGATTTAGTCCTCAAGAGTAGCTAATAGCAACAGAGCGGCGAAAGCTACTCAAGAGGAGCCCTCAACCTCTTGCGAGGCAACCACATTGAGGGAGAAGAGGAAGAAAAAGCAGAAGAGTAGAGGAGAGGGAAAAAAAGAAAGAGGACAGATCACTAGGGTACCTCGGGATTGTGACACCCGTGTTTACCTAAAGAAGGTAAACCCCCTGAGGGGTACATTTTAAAGCGGATTACTACACACACAGACAAGCCCAACAAGGGATTCGAACCCATGAACAGTTGAACAAGAGCGCTAACTTTCCAGCTGCTATTGTGCAAAACAATGCGTAAATAATTCAGAATGAGAAGAAGTTCTAAGTTTAATTAAGAAATATTTCAAAATCCTCTAGAGATAATATTATTAAACATTCAAAATAAGTAGAAATTTTACCCTGGTAAAATAACCGGCTGAGAAAACTTCTCAAATTAATATGATGCGATATGACACTTAGAATTTCTTATTTGTAATTTCTGATTTATCGCTCAACGCTCATTTCATGCACATGTGGTCTAATTGGACAAAGGACCCACAGCTAAGTCTATAATTCCTGGTGATAATATGATTATAAGTTATATTCACACAGTGGAATTCACACTTTTGGAAAAAATAAAAATATTGTAAGTTTACATTGCTTAACTGAAAATTTCTGATTTATATAGGTATATATATATATATATATATATATATATATATATTTTTTAGAAAACTTTATTTTATAAAGAAATATGTTGAACTATTGAAACTATTTACTTTCATAATATCCTATGGTGAAGATGTTTTTTCAAATATGAAAATCACACTTCAAATTACCCTCCTTCAATATCAATTGTGTGCTACTTATGAACGTTCGTTCAGTAAATTAAAAAAAAAATTATGACATTTAATTTCAACCATCGCATATGATCGCCGAAATAACTTACATTGAGGGTGACGTCACTGGGCATCGACTGAATGGCATTATTACTTCTAACTATTATCGAAAAACAAGAAATTACACGTGAAAAGACTCTACTTTCAGAAACTCCTCTGCTAAAGCTGTACAACGCATTTCAGGGGAATCACTCAAGCGGCCGCATTCTCTTCATTGACAGATATTATGAACAGTTCCCTTCCTCCCCCCCCAGCCTTCAAAAGTTGCTTTAGATGTTTAAAAATATTTTGATGCTTAAAAAAAAAAAAACTTTAAGAGCAACTAAGAAGGACGTTTTCAATTTACGTGTATTTGGATTAAAAAAAAATTGGTTTTACTTTTTAAGAAAGAAATTGTTTTAATCTATTCTCTTTATGGATTACATGAAGACTTGAAATCTATATAAATGTAACTTATATTTTAACAATAGACTTAACACAAGATATACGAGATCATCACCAGTTATTCATTATTGATTTTCTGGTGATGACCAACTCTTATCGCTTGTTTTATTTAGTTTTTCTTACAAAGCACTATTTTTTAAATCAAGAAACTAATGATACAGGAAGTGTACTAAGTAAATTTAAATCATTGCAAGAAAATGAAAAATATTTATTAATTTAATATTTTTCAGGTCTTTTTTATTTGAAAAAAATGGTGTATAGACTTGGAGGTGAGTAATATTTCTGAATTTACAAATGTTATAGTTTTTTTGTCTTGTGAAGATTTACACGAGATTTTGAGTTTCTTGATTTTTTTTAACTTTTTGTATTTATATATTTCATTGATCAGAGTTTAAAATGTACTTCATTAATCAAACATTTCATCCCTTTATAATAAGATGGAAGCTAAATATTTTAAAGAAATTTCAAGTACTTGATAAAAATTCAGAACATGAAAAAGAAACATTTTAAAAGATTAATAGTCTTTTGTTAGTAATATGTATATTTGTTGCCTCACAAAACCTTTGTATGCACTGTATCCCTTTCAACTTCTACATATTAAACCTGCATCATAGAATAAACATTTTAGGTGTCATTTACAGGTGAAAAGCATTGTTTGCATATTATGTTGATCAAAAATGGATAGGGTGCTGTGTAGCCTAGTGTTAGAGCTTTGCACTCCCAAGGAACAGTTCTGAGGCTTGATCCTTGTACTAGCCAAGGTGGACCAGCCTTTCACTCCTTCACTGGAAGGGAACTAAACATAGGCTGATCACCTGAACATGACATAAGCTTCACACACCAGGGCTCTCATTAAAAACTTATAAGCTTGGACCCCTCGTATGCCACTGTGTTTAGTTTGAAAAAATTGGTAGTTTTTGTGCTTTTTGATTCGTGGATTGAATTTCATTAACTGTTCACTTGTATCTTATACATAAATACAAAAGTTATTCTTGTATTTGTTGATTTTTTCATAGTAAAAAATATCAAATCTTTTTAAGCTTCAATATTTAATTAATATATTTGAAGTGTAATAAATGCATGACTTATTCATATTTATTTAAAAATACTTGTATTTACTTAGAATGCTAATTTGCTATAAATACATTTGTTACATAGATACATTAGTTGCGTTTCAATGTTGTAATAAGTGTTTGTTTCATCTATAGCTACTACTTAATTTATAATTATATGAATGTTGATCGTTAATATTTATATTGCAGCACAAATATGCTTTTGTAAACTTGCCATCACTATTCAATTTCATTGTAATTTAACTTGATTATTAGCATTTTAAAGTAGTTAATTGTATCTGCATTATAGAATAAAAAATTTTCATATCTTCTGCAAATATTTCAAACTTATTACATTTTTTTATGCATTTCTTAATTTATAATAAAGTTTTCAATATTTTTTGTAAAATGATAAAATTTTTCATATGGACAAAAAAATGAAATCCCAATATTATCAAATGGTTTTACAAGTTGACTAATAATTTAAATTTGCATTATTGCATAAAATGTTTATCAGTAAGAGAAATAAATTGTACTTTTATGTTCAAAGTTATTTTAGCCACAGGTTGATATATAAATTTATAAGCATGTGGTGAATATTGAAATATTTAATAATTAAACATTTCTTAAAAGTTTACATTTTAAATACGAAATAAAATTTGAAAAGCTTAATAAATATCCTGACAGTAAATGTTATATTTCATTTTATTGACATATTTTTAACATATGAATATATTTTTCCAGCCCCAATTCTCTGTGCTTATTGTCTGTACAGGGAAAATTGGAATACACAGTTGATATTCATAAAAGATTTGGTAAGTACACATTGTATATTTGATTTTGTAATTTCATTCAACTTCTAAATAGGTTATTTTGGTAGTTATACTTAATGGATAATCATGAACTAATATAATTTCCTCCTCGCTTTTTTAATTTTCTATTTAATAATTAGCTGTAACTATTACTCTGTAATAGAAAATCTAATTTGAGCCATGTGGTTGTATTTTAAGTATAATGGTTACATGAACATATTGCATTGCAAAACATTTTCTATGCTTCAATTTTGAAGTGGCTCTGTTCAAATGAACATTTGTTAAGCTGAAGGCTGTATAATTTAGTACTAGGAAAATACAAGTGTTTCAGAACCATGTACCCAATTTGGTTGGGTCTCCGTAATTAGTGTAAAAGCATAAAACTATAAAATTAGAAAAAAAATTTCACACGATTTCCCTTATTAGCTTCCCCCTCCCAAGAATATCCAGACAGTGGAGTTCTAACAAGTATCCCAAGAAGAGTCCTGAACGTCAGTTTTAACAAAGTTGTGGTCTTCGATTTATATTCCTATTAATTTTTGTGCAAGCGAAAAGTGATTAAGAAAGAAAGAATAGGTATTTATGCATTATCCCATCGAACTTTTTCGCCTTTAGATTAAATCGTATAATTTTGCGAATTTTATAATTATTTTTCAAAATATGAAGGAAAAACAGAAGAGTTTGCTTACATCTTAGCACCATATAGAATGCAAATAGATAAAAATTTTATTTGCATTTTGTATGGTGCTATATCGCATTATTAACGACATTTATTTTTTTAACAGATGCAGTCAACGGGATAATACCAAACTGCAAAAGAAAGTGATTTCGGTAATTTAATAAAGATGGGAATAAACATAAATGGAAATAAAATAACTTGATATGAATAATTTTACTAAATAAATTGTTTTCAACACTTTATACTGTTATAGTTATAAATTTATATCTCAAGTTGTTTTCTTACAAAATTAAAAATTTTTGTAAATTCAAATTAAAGATTGCTTAAAATTTTTTGGCATACCTGTATTGCTCTAATAAGCTCTGGATGTAATATAAATTTCATTAAAAAAAACTGCAGGATAAAAATAGCTTGTTATTTAATGTGTAGAGTGCTTATTTTTTTCAATTAAAAATTCTAAATAAGGACTGTCAGTACTTCATTTAAGAGTGCAACTAATTTATTTGAAAGGTTTTTTTAAATTTTAAATGAGAATTTATAAATTTCCTCCTTTAATGTTTTAATAGATGTTATAAGCATAAATAGGAATAAAATACCATGTGTAAAAAAATGTCACATTACTATGCTTACATAACAAATGTCAGGTTTCATTATAAATTCATCATTTCATGTAGTTTTTTTTTTATTTTTCACTTTATCATGCTTCTATAAACTTCAAATTCTGTTGCCACTGAAAAGAACATATATGATGTAAAACACGAGAAAAACAGAATTTGGCAACAAAAAAATATGAAAAGTAGCAAAAACCTAATTTGGGAACTCTAATCAAAACAAAATCTCAAACTGTCAGCCTAACACAGCTGCCAACTCTACTGATTTTATTGGAAAACTCCCGACTTTTCATCATTTCTCTCGATTTTCCAGTTATGTATGAAATCAACTGATATTTGTCAATTTCAGTGAAAAAGAGCTGCAATTTTACCGGGAAAAAGTCTATTGAGTTGTTTCAGTAGCTTAAATAGTCTCAAAATAGCTTAAATTTTCTCAAAATGAGAAAAAATATTTTGAACAGCTGATCATCAATTCATTTCTAAGAAATACTGAGTCAGCAACGTATGAAAAAAATAAATCGCAATGAGTTATTCGAATTTGCTATGTATTATTTTTCTATCGAACAAGTATTTGATAATTTCTATATTCTTATACGTAGAAGTATTTGTCATTGAATTAAATTTATTTAGTAATGTATTTTATGTTTTTATGTAATTTTATGAGTTTAATATCTATAAATTGCACTAGTGTAGTAAAAGTTGCCCTATAAAATAAATATTGGGACATAAACGTTGATAATCATTTTTTCACATATATTATAGTCTTTTATCTTTCATAGTTCCTTTATGAGGTTGATGAATATTTTATTAAAGATTAATATTAACATAAATCACACATTCTCTCAGAATGTATAATCTAAAGAGTAATATTGTCTTCCAGATAATACTACCAATTTAAACATTTTGTTTCAAGCAAAAATGGCGCTAGTAGGGTTTTTTTCTTTCAAAATTAGTAGAATCTGATTTTTTTCTTCCAAAGCTGACAGGTATGAGATAATCAAAACAAAGGACGCTAGATTTGGCGATAAATCACTTGGCGGGATATCAAACTTACTCTTATTCTATTTACAGAATTGCGTTAAAATATTTGATTCTCACATTTAAAAACATTGCTTTTTTAAGCTGTAGCAACTTCATCATAGGAGCCTTTATTTATTCATCAGTTACTGCCTTTAAAAACTAGGTTTCACCGCACAGCAAATAAAAGTAAACTTTTCCGATTTCTTGAATTCAATTTAATTTATATGTAAGAAGTAATTAACAGTTTTGGACCTTGAGGAATAAGGCAAATATTTTAAATTTCCACTAGAAGGCTATTATAAGAGATTACACAAAGTAACTGATTTATGCCCTTTAACTGAGCTTTTTTCAATTAAAATGTTTCACCAAATTGTCATCCAATTTACTAGCCTTGAGGTATTGTATTGATCATACTTCTCTTTCTCTGAAGTTAACAAAAATACATTCATCCTTTAAAGTGACATTAGAAATCCTCTTGGTTTTTTTTTTGAATTGGTAAATTTTTTAATGAAATTGAATCAGTGGGGTATTTTTTTCTTCTTAGGTATCAAATACATCTTCAGGAAAGCGTGAGTCTACTTTTACACATACAGAGTTTTTCTGCGATTTTTTTCTAAAGAACTCTGATAACCAGGTAGGACATATGTCCAGATTACAAAAAAACCATTTTTATTTAACTTTTAAAATAACTTATCACAGAAAAATACTCACTGTATGTACTCCATTATTTAAAAATTACTGAAACTGGAATATTGCTAAGACACGCTCACAAGTTGGCAGTCTATTTGTTAAAAATCCTTAGTTGATATCAAAACTCTAACGCTTTATTAATCAAATGAAGAGAATTATAAATTGCAATAATCATGGTATTTTAAAATCATCCTATAGCCCCTTAATTACATCAGACGTTATATCCTTATGTATACCTGAATTTTATGAAATCAGATTTTTTTCTGAATTTCATGAGAACAGCTACTAGGAAATAAAGAAACGCTATACACAGAATGCCCACTGAAGCTCCTTATCACCCTCTTGATTTTGGAATGGCTGTTGCGTTTTTATAAATTTGCTGTCTTGGTATAGTAAATCGGATATGCGCTACCGAATGAGAAATCAAAGTGCAACCTGGTGGAAAACAGTGGGATTTACTTTCATATCTCGAGAATTATACGAGATGGGGGTTCAAGTGCATTACAAAGTTGCAGAGCGTTAGTATTTAATACGAAAATACTCCTCATTGACATGGATGTAAAGAATAGAACAGTTAAAATGCACATTTTTGTTTTCCCGATTCCCTACTCTGCGAAGGTGACAAATGATCAAAGAGAGAATAAAACAGTTCTTTGTGACAATATACCTTTAAGATTTTTGAATTTCGCTCCATAAGCTGTAATGTACAGTTGGATTTTCATTTGAATTTCGCATCGCACGAGCTGAAACATTGAGGGCGACACGTCTGTACAAGCACATGCAATGCGTCGTTCAAGGTCCCGCAATGTTTGTGGAGGGGTCACATATACCTTCTGTGTTAGGTATCCGTCACAGAATGAAGCACAGTGGATTCAGATCAGGTGAACGTGGTAGTCATTCTCTGAAACCGCCATACCTAATTAGTTTGTTCTCGAATTCTGCGACGAGGTACTGCTTCACAGGAGATATCTTGTAAGCAGGCGCTCCGTCATGTCAAAACCATACATTATTATCGTTAAACACCAGCAGGTTCTCCACAGAATCGGGCAGTTGTAGATACTGTGCACATGTAAAGTTACCATTCTAAGATATTAAACCGATCAACTTGTTACTTTACATTGCATGCCAAACGTTATAATACCAAATTACTTTTGATGTTGAATATCGGTAAAACATGTAGGATTTTTCAGCTCACAGTAATGGGTGTGTTTTACCGATTGTACACGCTATTCCGTGAAAAGAACTCTTCTTCCACCCACTCTAAATCTGCAAAGAATGTTGGTTGGACTTGTATCTGATTTATAATGAAGTTGCACCGTGAATAGTGTGACTCGATATCCCCGTCCAGTAAAACATGCAAAGCCGTTGTTTGAAAAGAATAAGTATACCCAACTCTTGTATGATTTTCCGAGCTCGAATTCTTGAGAGGCCAGTGTTCACTGACTATCTTATACTGCGTACTGCGTATGCGAGGACGTATGCTGGTACATCTGGTTGAAGTTGCCGTCTTCCTTTTATTGCCATATCAAGCTCGACTACTCACGTAGCTGTCTCCCTTAAGCACTTAATAGATAGGATGGTTTGACTAAAAGGAAGAGCCTGCAACGAAATATTGCAAGTACAACCTTGTGTCCACATTCAATGTATAATAAAACCATTTCACAATTCTCACTTTTGGAAAATAGTTCTGTAGCTATGACTTTCAACATAGAAATGCAATAAGTTTTTTTTTATATATACTAATGGTCTCAAGTTAAGAAACATCACACACTGTTTATTTTAATAATGCAACAATTTTTAAAATTAATTGCAAGTTGCATTGAGTTGTTGTTAAGATCAGTACAAGAATGCAACACTTTCGAGGCTTGAACCACAGCCCAGCCCTTTGGACTAGGAATCACAAGTGATACTATTGTGCTACATTGCAGTGTCGCATTTAACTCAAAAGATTTTCTCCTGTTCACATTTTGCGACATCACAGTGTAGGGAATCTCGAACATACAAATGCACGTTACCTGTTCTATTTTTCCTATCCATGTCAATGTTGTCTTTTCACACTAAATTGCTAGCGCTTTACAATTCTGTAATTCACTTGTTTCCCCCTATCTCGTACCATTTTCGAGATCCGAAATCTAACGCTAAATTTTCTAGCAGGTTGTGCTGTGTGTTTCATTATTCGGTATAATAAAAAATAGCAGCAGTCGTTCTGAAATAACAATTGTGACAAGAGACTGTATATGGCATCCAGTATATCATGTATATAGTTGCTTTAAAATAATCCATTTAGATTTTACTCATATGCGAATACGATATACATATGCTTACTGCATGGAAATATATTCAAGTCACTGCAGTTTTTAAAATATGTGTGAATTATTTAGCAATTCTCTTTTCCTCAAATATTACGTAAGTTTATATTACTATAATAAACTGTTCAAAATGAAACAGATAGAAAATATGCTATATTATGGAAAACATTCAATAATTATGTTTGACTCTATTGAATAACTCAAATTATCTACTGCTACTTACTAACGAATTGAATAGATTTTAAAGGGTCCTTCCTATATATTCATTTGAAAATAACATCAATTGTTCTAATTGGTGGTGTGTTATGTGTATTCATGTTATACAGAAAAATCCTAAAAGAATTATAGCTATTATTTCATACATACAAACAAATTATTATAACCTCTTTGCAAATATGCACTATACACAGTTATATATACAATGTAAATACCATGTTTAAGGTATTAATGAAGAAAATTACACTAGTAGACATAACAAAACATGTTTAGTTATTCCGTTATTCATGAAGTTCAAATAACAAGCTAAGAAGTTTTTTTACAGTGTATTTGAATTATTTAGCCATTCTATCCCTCAAAATACTTCGTAAGTTTTTAATACTTGAATCAAATGTTCAAAGATGAGAGATTGAAAACAAGCCATATTGTGGAAAATATTGAATAGTTATATTTAGAAGTTACTTTATCGAATAACTCAAATGTCTACTCCTAATTATTAACGAAATGAATGGATTTTAAAGGAACATTCCTAAATATTCATTTAGAAAATAACATCAATAGTTCTAACTGATGGTGTGTTATGTGTGTGTTCATGTTATACAGAAAAATTCTAGACAAGAGAAATATAGCTTTTATTTCATATATACAAACAAAAAATTTCAACTTTTTTACAAATATGTATTATGCACAGTTATATATACAGAAAATACCATGTTTAAGGTATTAATGCAAAAAATAACACTAGCAGACATTACTTCATGAATAACTAAACAAGTTTTATAAGATAAAAAGTTGGGAATGTAAGAGTATATTAAAAGCAACTAATCAACTATGCTTCCTAAATTACAGCATTCTCTCTTAAATTAATTCATGAGCCAAAGTGAAATTTTGATGTTATTTTCAACAAATTTATCTTCAAAAGTAATAACAATGCAGAATATTTTATGAATTAAGCCACTGTATGTAAAATTTATACTATACACAAATTACGTTACCTTAAATTTCTCGAGAATTAAAGAGCAAACATGAATTCATAATATTATTTATGTAAAATGTCTGAAAAATAGCTTTGAAACTGAAACAGAAACGATAGGAAAGTGGGAAATTTCTTAAGCGTTAGTAAACAGAAGAAAAGATGTCGCAAAGCTATGTTTCAAACATTTTTAAAATAATGCTATTCATATTAAAACTGTTTTCACTTTTGCAGTTACTTTTATACACAATTTCAGTTGCATTTTAATTCAGATGACTACATTATCTTTTAATACTTATCTCATTTTAGTCAAATTGATTTAAATTTTAAATATATACACATATTTTTAGAAGATTCACTTCTTTATAAACGTGTTAAGTTAAATTGAAAAAATATTCATCAATGCTGTTCTTAATCTCATCGTTCAAAACAAAATTTTAAGTTATAATCATTATTCATGGATTCAATTTTCTACTGTGCAAATGTAATTAAAATATTTTATGCATTACAGAGATGGTAATTTTTTTTAACTCATAATGTGAAATATTATACATATATTTCGAAAAGATACTTCATTTCTTTAATTTACCTCTCTCATACGGTTGGTTGGTTGGTTGGGTTTTATGGCGCAAGGTCCAAAAATGGACATGCTGCGCCAAAAATAAAGTTTTGAAGCATATATTTAATTAAATTTTTTTTACTTTATTTTATTTACATTATTTATTTTTTTAAAAAAAAAACCCCAAGCAACATTAAAACTTTAAAAAACAAAAATCAGTGTACATATTTTACATTAAAATCCAATTATAAAATATAAAATGAAAATCAAAAATATATATATTTTTAAAATTTAGAAAACACAAATTAAATATTATGTAAAAAACCTATTGCCCTCAAAAAGGCAAATAGGTTCCTGTGGGGTGATTCCCCAAGTAAATCATGTAATGTTAAAATATCACAGTTAAAAAAATGTAAACGATATTGGTTAAAATATGAACATGAAATTAAAATATGATAAACAGTGAATGGTTCACCACACGTTTCACACCAAGGATTTAATTCATTTAGAAGCAAATGTCTATGTGTGAAACGTGTGTGTCCGATACGAAGGCGGGTTAGTCTTACATCAGCACTCCGTATCGGTAAAACTGCTAATGAGGTGATGTATGGAAATATGGCACGCAATTTATTGTTGACCTGCATGTTCCATGACTCCTGCCACAGACAATAGATTAGTTTTTTAACATTTCTTCTCACGTCAGACAAAGGAACTGATGGAAGACATGGGCCAGATGCAGATTTAGCAACTGCATCCGCCCTTTCATTGCCATCAAGACCTACGTGACTTGGGATCCAGCAGAAAATGATGTCATATCCCTTGCCAGCAAGGGAATCTAATGCTCGGAAAATTCTAGACACAACAGGATGACAGTCAAAACTACTGTTCCGCAAAGCTTCCAACACACTCAAACTGTCAGTATAAACACAGTATTTAGAACTATCACATGTATTCATCTGCTGAAGAGCTTGATAAATGGCTAATGCTTCAGCAGAGAAGATGGAACAGGACGGATGGAGGCTGTAGCTAAGAGTTTTATTCTCAATAACTACAGCACAACCAACATGTCCTGCAGATTTAGATCCATCGGTGAAAACTGGTGTATACGTGGTATACTGACAGCGATGTGAGGCATATAGCTGCTGGAAAACAGTAGTTGCTGTGTCTGATTTTCTAAAACAAGCAAAAGGATTGATGATTTTAATCTGTGGATCATACCAAGGTGGATGAGACAAATAGTCCGTTTTGTCAAAACGGACATCATATAGGTCAGATAGTAATAGACTAGTTTTTGTCCGAGTGAGAAAAGGTGGAATGCTGTATGCACGAGCGTCATACAGCCTCATTAGTGCAGGTGTAGTAGGCATGGAACGTAATGGATGATGAGGGTCAGACATGATTTTTGCATAATAACTGAGAGACAGCTGCATTCGTCTCAGGTCTAAAGGCAGTTGTTGACATATTGCATATAGACTCTGGACGGGTGATGTGCGGAATGCGCCTGAACATATTCTCAAAGCAGAGTGATGTATTGTATCCAATCTGCGTAAAACGGAAGACCTAGCAGATCCATACACAGAACACCCATAGTCAATACGAGATAAAATTAATGACTTGTAGACACGAAGTAGTGCCGTGCGATCAGCACCCCAAGATGTATTAGAAAGCACCTTGAGGATATTAAGCGATCGCTCGCACTTCTTCCGCAAATGAAGAACATGCGGAAGAAAATTTAACTTTCGGTCAAATGTTATACCCAAAAATTTTATCTCGTTGACAACAGGGATAGGTGTATTATTTATATAGATAGTAGGATCATTATGTAGGCTAGTCTTCTTGCAGAAATGGACACAATTACTCTTGCTAGGAGACAATATGTGGCCATTCTCAGCACACCATGCAGCAAGTTTGTTAACAGTTGTTTGTAGTTGTCTCTCAATTAAACGCATGTTAGAACCCTCACATGATATTTGCAGGTCATCAACATAAAGTGTGCCATAAACAGGTGGTGAAATTTGATGAAGAATGCAACTGATGTATAGGTTAAAAAGTGTGACACTTAAAATAGAGCCTTGGGGTACACCCTCGGCTTGAATAAAAGTATTGGACATAACTGAACCAATACGAACTTTAAAACCACGGGAGCACAAAAAATTTTCTATAAATATTGGCAAATTACCCCTAAAGCCAAAATCATACATCCTACGGAGAATTCCATAACGCCACGTACGGTCATAAGCCTTCTCTATGTCGAAGAAAATGGAAACGAGATGATTTCTCCGCACAAAGGCATTGCGGATCTGCGTTTCCAGGTATGTAATATTATCAAGAGTGGACCTTCCTTTACGGAAGCCACTCTGATTGATATGGATATATTTATTTATTTCTAAGACATAGATGTGGCGGGCATTGACCATACGTTCGAGAGTCTTACACAAGCAACTCGTCAGAGCAATTGGTCGATAACTTGAAGGAGCAGAAGGATCCTTACCAGCCTTAAGGATCGGAATCACTATTGCTTCGCTCCAAAGTGATGGAAATTGGTATTCAGTCCAGATCCTATTAAACAAAAACAGCAAGTTCAACAGGGAATCTGGACTTAAATGGCGAAGCATTTGATAGCTGATTCCATCTGGTCCTGGGCTAGTATCATGGGCCTGCTGTAATGCTCTCTTCAATTCCAACATCCGAAATTCACAGTTGTAAGGCAAAGGTTGTCCATGGTTGAAACGAATTGGTGTTCGCTCAGCACGACTCTTTGTCCTTAAGAACGAAGGACTATAAGAGTCGTTGCTTGAGACGCTAGCAAAGGTTTCACCAAGGACGTTAGCGATATCCTTAGGAGAAGAGTGCACAGCAGCTCCGGATTTTAGAATAGGAATAGAGAATTCCCTATACATTCCATTGGCTGCTTTCACTCTTCTCCACAACTGTTTACTGGATGTGGAAGAAGTTATTGATGATACATAGCGGGACCATGATTCCTTCTGACTTCGACGACGAGCTCTGCGAGCTAATGCTTTTGCTCTCTTATAGGCGATAAGATTCTCCGTTGTGGGGTATCTTCTGAATAGCCCCCATAACTTCCTCTGTTTCTTATAGGTGTTTTGACATTCATCATTCCACCAAGGTTTGCAACGCCGGTGTGGTATAGAGGAACACTTAGATATTGATGCATCAGCTGCATTTATAATTGTTTCAGTGACTTTAAATACGGCATTATCAATATCATCGATCATAACCATTTCATTATCTACAACTGCCAATTGTGTAAATAACGTCCAATCTGCCCGACTGTACACGTAAGTAGGTAAGCGTTGTCTTACACTACTACCTCCAGTCTGGGAGATGACGAGAGGAAAATGATCGCTATTATGCAGATCATTTCCTACATTTAAATTTAACAATGGCAGAAGAGATGGAGAACAGATGGCTAGATCGAGAGAATGAAACGTTCTTGTGGGTACATGGAAATATGTCTTCTCGTCGGTATTAAGCAGACAGAGACTATTATCTGAAATAAACCGCTCTATCTGCCGACCGCGAGAATTAGTATTATCATTTCCCCACAAAGAACTATGGCCGTTAAAGTCACCTAACAACAGAAATGGTGTTGGCAGCTGATCAATTAATGCATCGAGTTCCTCTTGGCGGATGACATCGTGTGGTGGCAAATACAAACTACAGACTGTCAACAAGCATGAAGTATGAATTCTTATAGCAACAGCCTGTAGAGTAGTATTCAATGGATGGGCAGTGCTGGGAAAAGTATTAGATGTTAATATACAAACACCTCCAGACACTGCACCATCATCACCACAGTCCTTTCTAAAGCTTTTAAACCCACGCATGGAAAAGTAATTGCTAGACTTCAGGAATGTTTCCTGAAGTGCAACACATGCGGGGTTGTAGGTTGAAATAATAGACTTGATGTCATCATTATGAGAACGCAAACCATGGCAGTTCCAAGAAACAAAGGAAGTTATTGTTGAATTTTAAAAGCTCCTTTCCCGGAGCTGGAAGGCATGTCATCTGACATCTCCTCGAGCGATAGATCATCGTCCGAGGGATGTAATGAAACAGCGTCAGCCTCCAGGGTTAAGGCTTTATGGGTGGATATTGAGGGCCTAATATGGCCCTCTTTTGCAGATTTTAGTTTTAAAGCCTTTACGGCTTTAGATTTAGCAATCGGAGCTTTTCTACGAATAGTCGATGTGGATGTTGATTTTGGCTTTTGTACAGATGTAGGGGGTAATTTAACAATCGGGAGTGAGAGAGCATCCGTTTGTGTACTAGTCGATCTGGTGACCTTGGCAGCAACAGTCGCATAGCTGATTCCTACTTGAGGTGTTCGAGCTGTAACAGCCCGTCTCGCCTCAGGATATGAACAGTTATTTTTAACTTTCGTGGTTGTGATCTCCTTCTCCAGTATCCAGATAGGACAACTTCTAGCGTAGGAGGGGTGGTCACCTTTACAGTTGACACACCTCTCCTTTGCAGTGCAGGACGAACTGTCGTGGCCAACTGCTGCGCAGCGAGCGCAAGTCAGTTTGCCTCTGCATGCCGCTTTAGAGTGACCAAATCTCTGGCACTGGAAACAACGCAAAGGATTTGGAATAAATGGCCTAACGGAGAGATGCATATACGCAGCATTAATATGCTGCGGTAGGTCTGGCGTCGCAAATGTCAGGATCAGATGTTTTGTGTTAATAACTTTATCATCTCTCCTGACAGTAATGCGTTTTACAGCGCAGACCTTTTGCTCTTTAAGATTTTCTAGTATCTCATCCGTAGGCGTGTTAAACAAATCCTTCGCGGATATCACACCACGAGAAAAGTTAAGGTTTGTATGAGGCGAGACAGACACCTCAAGGGTAGCTAGCATATTCATATTAGCAATCGAGGTTGCTTGTGTTTGTGATGCGACTTCTACCATTAGGTCGCCAGAACGTAATTTTCTGATGCTCTTCACATCACCGATCGTGCCTGCAATAGCTTTTTGAATGAGGAAAGGGGATACTGTATCAAAAGTACCCTCTTTCCTTTTTATTACATAAAATTTGGCATTTAATAGAGATAAGGTGTGCTCCCGTGGGAGAATAGAAATATTTGTTTCCATATTTAAATTGGAAATTTCGGGACCTGACGGCACCACCCACCACCGAGTCCAACAAGGGGATGCAGACCAGCTGCACCAGTGCTAGCCAGGTCCTATACGCTCACAGTACATCCCTGAAGTGGCCTCCACCCTTAACGAGTCACCCAGTAGATGTACCGATCGCTTGATCCATAAAGCCGATTGATGTGCTGAGGACCACAACACACCTCCCGTTTACCTGAAGCAGAGGCCAAAGCAATGTGTTGGTCTCTGGAGGCCTCAATTACCAGGATCCTCCTTTCCAGGGACACGGGTCTCCACGCACGGCAAACACGTGGGTGATTTAGTCCTCAAGAGTAGCTAATAGCAACAGAGCGGCGGAAGCTACTCCAGAGGAGCCCTCAACCTCTTGCGAGGCAACCACACTGAGGGAGAAAAGGAAGAAAAAGCAGAAGGGTAGGAGAGAGAGGAAAAGAAAGAAGAGGACAGATCACTGGGGTACCTCGGGATTGTGACACCCGTGTTTACCTAAAGAAGGTAAACCCCCTGAGGGGACCTCTCTCATACAACAACATTTAAAGTTTAATAACATTGAATAACCATTTCTTTAATTCACAATTGCTTAGAAAACATAGGATAATTAATGCAGATAAGCAAAATAGCTAAGAATAAACATTTTCTAGGCTACAGTTATTTTTCAGCTAGAATAGTTTCATGGGATACAAATTGCAATTCCACACATTTATTCAAAGAGGCACTTGTAAAATAATACATTGCATTTAACAAGATATTTGACAGCAAATACGTTTTTATACAACAACATTTTCTTTCAGTTGGTAACAACCCTAAATCAATTTTACAGCACAAATTTTATTTTAACAAATTATTTAAAGTTTTGGATTAAAATAACAATTTATTCAATTTTCATATGTAATCTGACAAGCATGTTGTAGATAACATGAAAAACATTTACATTATTTGAGCTGAAGAAATACATTCAGTAATCAAACTTAATTAGAAAACATTTTTACTGATTTTTAACACTGTGTATTAAGATACTTCTCAAACTTTAATAAATATTTGATTTTACATTTACATCAACAAACACACAGTAATAAAATTATATATACATTTCACAGATTTTACCTTAAAAAATTACTTTCACAGCCGCACAAATATTTTATTATTCATTAAAAAAGTGAAATATGATTACATCATGACATTAAATGAGTGGCCACGATTAAAATTTGCGAAGTGAATTCTTAATTAACAAAGTATCCCTTAATCCACATGATCAAACAAAGCCACACACACAACTTATTGTTAACTCATTTCCATTTCTAAGTCATTGCTTTAATTCTCTGCTAGGTGTTGCAAGAATGCCAATATATATTGAATATTTATCAAATTTGAACCACATAATGGAAATGCCTTTTGAATTGCCACTCATAAAAATCGCATGTAAAGTATGTTTTCATTTATTTATATATACTTTTTAACTTATTTTATATGTTTTATTAATATTATGGTAAATAATGTAATTCATTCAAAATGTTCTTTGAATATAATCCGAATTTTGATTATAATTTTTTTCCTTTGATTTGCATATCTCACTTGGGGATAGTTTCAGTATTTATATTGCACGAAATAGTCGCTTAAATTTTCGGGAAATTAAATCTTTATCAATCCTCTGACAACACGCTTTTAATGCAGTGTTTAAAACTTAAATTCAGTAATAAGATTTCCATGTATTATAATTTGATAGTGTGAAAACGAATAAAACAAATTTTTAAATATTACATTGCTATAAATGCCTTCTAAAACGCTAGATCAATCCTGACAAACACGAAATACTCTTTACATATTGAAGCGCAAATATTAATTATCCTTTAAATTGGATTTGTGTTAATTTTTTCATTAGTTTCAATTAAAGTTGCCTTAGAATTTTTTAAAATTAATAAATAACCTAACGGTACCTCTTAATGCGATTCCTAAAACTGGAAAAATAAATCTTCCTGTCAAATGTATCACCTGGAAAAGTCAATGTATTAAAAAAAGCGTGTATTTAAGAAGTTATATTTTGTCTGAGTAACATTGGTTATTTCTTTTTTGCTCTAACATCAATCAAAAAGAATTTGTAGGAAATGAATATGTGTCTAATATCACTCTTCTGGAACGATTTTGGGGGAATAGGAATCTTTTGACTTCCAATCAATTGCAGTCAAATATGGATAAATTGAGTTACCAAATGGGCGCAGATTTCTTTAAACTTTTTATTGTAACAGAGTCAGAATTACAAGGCTAAGATTTTAAATTTATTATACACATTAATAAATTGTCTTGAAAATTAACCATGTTGATTTAATAATTAATTTTTATTCCTACAATATATTTTCAAGTTAATTTAATATAGTTCGATATTAATAAAGTTAAAAGAATTCTTCGTTAAAATACGAATATTTCAAAAAATTCCACAAATACGAGATAGGATAAACACAAAACTATTTAGTCAGTGTGGAGTTACATTACCATAAACCAACCATGAATGATCTAAATTTGCAAATTTGCTATTTCGTACCATGAAATGTAGTCTTGTGTATAGACTAGCTTAATAAATTTGAATAAAGCTGGGACTCTTGATCATTGTCACAAATTACAAATTTTAAAAATGTTGAAATCTAGACTCTTTTTAATATACTTTAGCGCAGTTTGTCATTTTTCGGACCTTTGTCCCACAAACACCAACCTTTATTTTGCATTACAATGTATTATATTATATGGGAAATATATGGGGATATTAGATGAAAAAATAGCAAATGACAGTAAAAAAATGTATACATAAAAAAAAATCGCTATCCGTTGAAATTTTTGAAAATGCAGAGATGAGAATCCAATTCCTCATATTTCCTTCAACACCTATGGTAAAATGGGACAAGTTAAAATACGTGAATAAAATGCACTTCTATTTTAAGGTGACCAGATTTTTGATTAATAGACACTGTGATATATTTAAAAGTCAGGTTACACTTTTTTTGCACTTACGGTGTAATTAAATAGCAAACTCTAATCAAAATTTGTAAATGAAACACGTTTGCAGTTCAGCAGAAACAGAGATCCAAATATAAAAGTAAGAACCAAATATAAAATAATTAATAGAGGAATCTTATTCTCTTAAAAAGTTTAAATTTTATCTAAAATTAGAAATAACCTTCAAACAACTGCAAATTGTTATCTTCCCAGTGCTCAATCAAATGGAAAAAGATGGCAAAAATTAATGGGGTGTAGGAAGTGGGTAGAGATAAGAATACACATACCTATCATAGATATAATGTTAATTATTCTAAAAATTTGTGAACTTTATGCCTGTTGTAGTCAACATTTCAGTTATTTTTGAAGCAAAATTAACTGTTGCTCTGATTTTGAAATGAAACAAAAACGTGTGAAAGTTATTAAACAATAAAATTTGCATCAGAAGTAATCTTGCAGGAGTTGTAAAGGAACAACGTTAATTATTCTAACGATACCATTATGTATTTAAATGCTGTTTCAATTAAAACATTTTGCAGTAATATTTCTCGTAGATTATACTACAAATGAAGCCAAATGCCAAAGGATACATTTTTGAATCAATTTTAATGTTTTGCTTTTTGATCCAGCTGTATGTACACAGCCTGCTGTAGAGAGGGTACATCAAAGAGCGTCTACCGAGCAAATTGCTATTATGTTTTTAAACAACTGTGGAGACTGAATTAATCTATTAAAGAAGGAAGGGAGCTTATTTAAAATAAGATACAATAGAGTTTCAAAACATTTAGATTTTTAAATTCATGCGTTTATTTAATTCATAATTGATGACATTTGCCTTAAATAAACTACAGAATGACAAACAAGGTTATCAAAAACATTAATGAAAGTAATGTCAGGAGGTTGGTTTGTTTGTCGCTCAACGGTCATTTTTTTGCACACGAGGGCTAATTAGACCGGGACTTACGGCTTAAAGTGGATTCCGAACCACTACAATCATCCATGCCCAAGGTGGGATTCGAACCCACGAACTGTTGAACCGAAGGCAAGAGCGCTAACCATCTAACCATTCGGCTGCCAGCTCGGCGTAATGTCAGGAGGAAAATAATATTTACTCTGAATATGCAAATTTATTTAACAATATTTTAAATATCACTAAGCAACTAGTTCGCAAATTTTGCATCAATCGTAAAAATTGCAAAGCTTAAAACAATTAGTCTTTTCCTCAACATTTGGCTTTTGTGATAGTCAAACAATATATTTCAATCTTAATGCATGAAAAAGGTTTACAAGTGAATATTATCGCGTTAAATATACCTATCAATATAAATAAAAATTCAGCATGAAAAAATATAATTATAAAAATAAAAAGGGAATTGTCTTTCATTAAATCTTTTTAGATCATTTATTTGCATATTTTAGTTTTTAAAATTCACTATAGATAAGAACTGATTTTAAGATTGTTTAAAATCGTTCACGAACGGATTATTTTTTCCTTAAACATTAGAGCAAGTAATTTATACAAAAATATTACACCATTTTAAGTCAAAAAAGAAAATGTTGGTTTCAAAACAGCCTTTTAAAAATGTTGTATTTTTTTGCAAGTAAATTGTAAATTAAGATAAAAATTGCCTTGATAGCACTTATATAAATGAAAAATCGCCAAGTACTGTTTGTAAAGAAAATTTATGTGAATAGTGTTCGAAGTAAAAGCATGGAATAATTCTCGTGTATTATTTCTCTTTCTCAAAATAACTACCATGAAACTTTTCTACAAAAATTTGTATGTTTCATAATTCATTTATCCAAAGCACACTGTGCAAAATTTAAAATTAAATACATTAATATTTAAACTAGCCTTTCTTTGGAATTAAAATGCCTATTTTCCTTTCTTTTTCAAATTAAGTCCTATTTAAAGCACTGCAGATCAATTTAATCAAAATACATTGCCACTTTTGTAAATGGGGTTTTTTCCTAAGCAGAATCCAATGTAAGGAGAAATCTGCAACTATACAGAGTTTTTTAAATTAATAATCAAGAAAAAAAGCACATTATAACTATCTTAATGTAACACTAAACTATCAATTCAGCTAATACATAATTAACTTAAAAATATCTCTAACTCATCTAATCTATAAAACTTGCTTAATTTACTTAACTACAATTAATAGCATCAGATTCATAACTTACTTTTGACTATCTACTTAATATATTTATGAAATTAACTCTGGGCCCAGATTATATATGTACATTTACATTAGTAACAGCTTTCTACCTTCCATTGGATCAGTATTGTTACAAACAAACGTCAATTTTCTTTATGCAAATTCTTCGAGGATAATGTCATATTACATTACTTTTTGATGTAAGACTTAAAATCCAAGTGTCAAATTATAAAGTTTCATTATTAATGACTAGATAGCAAGAGAATGATATTTATAAAATTCAGTATGATTAAACTAATTTTTCATAGGACTTTTTTCAAAAGAAATTTTGCATAAGAAGCCAAATATTTAAATTTTAATTATATTTAATACTGATTTTTACGACTCTAACCTCATAAAACATCTTTCCAGTTTGCATTTCATTGTTTAAAAAACCCAAAAGACTAAAATTCATCTGACATTGCTTACGATAGAAAGAATTCCTGGGTTTAGTTTTAACTAATGGAAGGCAAACCACCAATCAACACTTTTTTTTTGTTTATACTTCAGTGGCTTGTTGCTGGCAACCAGTAAATTTTTTGTAAGACCTAAAATTTTATTATTTTGAAATCATTTAACTGTGTTTATAATTTTACATTGTTTTTTAGTTTGTAAGTTCACGTTAAAGTGCTCATGAACTGGAGAAAGATTAGTTATTTTTTCAAATTATATGTAACACTAACCTTCAGCTCCTTGTGTAAAAAACTAAAACTTACCTCCATAAAATTTCATTTTAGATGATTTACTGACCTCTTCCCTTGTGTCAATATTTTACGAATATTTATTGTAAGTAAATACTTCGTGTCAACACACAGATTACCGCTTACCTTTTTCACTACACGATATATTTGAAAACATATGTGTTTACTTTTAAAAACCAAATTCTAGTCAAAAGAGATTTATTAGTAAGTTAAAAATTTATTAGTATAAGTTAAAAATTTATTTCAGATTAAATCTTTCTCCTGCCATGAGATACTTTAAGTGAAGAAGTGAAATAATTAGATATTTGACTACAAAGCTTGTTGCTTCAATTTTATAATCATACAAAGTTTTTCAAAATTGTCTAGAAACCAGCCACTGAAGTATCCTTTTCATGAACAAAGAATTTTGAGAGAAATTAAAAAGTAAAGGATTTTAGAAACATATGAAAGTTTTTCATTATTCTGGAAAAGAAATATACTCAAAGAACTAATTCTAAAAACATGAATATGATAAAAACTTTAAATTTAACTATTTAGTGAATACAATGTAAAAAGTTTTCTATGAAGAGGGGCTTGAAATATGTAACCAAAAATCAATTGGCATTTCTCTCAGTTGGGATGTATTTTTAATTTTCTAAATCAGACAGAAATCTGAATTTCAATAACTTTAAACTAAAATAAAAAAAATTGAAACTATTTTAAATATTTCTTATATTCGCTATATTAATTTTTAAGATTTTTATCAACAAAGGCCTTTTTCACACTGGACGACATTTATCGTACGATAAAAAGTCGTCCAATATTTTATTGTGCGAAGTTATTAAAAAACCACACAACAGACTGCTCTCTTTCATACTGAGAAAAGATATTTTTATCGGGGACCGGTCCCATTGTGTGGTTTTTTTTAACAACTTATCACAAATATTGGAGGACTTTTTATCGTACTATAAAGTTGTCTAGTGTGAAAGAGGCCTAACTGTATATTTTGTTACTTCTAAATTTAAGTCCTTATACAAATTCTTTATTATAGATAAAAATCAATTCTGGATAAGCTACTTTTAGTGAAGTTATTATAAAAGGATTTACAGCAAAAAATTGTCATTTCTATTATCAGCCCAAACTGAATTTGTCAAATTTATTCAAACTCCATTAATTAAAATATGTTAACGCCGAGTCAATGTTTTGTATTTTCTTATATTACTATATTATTTAAAAACTTAGAAAATGATAAAATATTTCTGCTGTCAATATTTGATTGCATGATGATTTATAGGCAGAAACGTCACACACACACACACACACAAAATATTCATGAAAAAGAATTTGAGACCATTTCATTTGATGTTTTTAGATAATTTAAAATTAACTAAGTCATTTTTATGTCGATACAACAATGGATCTCCAATTATTGAACTAAATATGCATTTTGTTATTAAGAAATAGATTTTATGTTTGAATTAACAAAATTTAATAAATATTTGACTCAATGTTATAAACTTTACAATTTTTACATTCTGATTTCATATTTCCATGAAGTTAATTATTAAATATAAAGAACACAGCTTAGATAATTTTTTCCTTTATCTCTCATGCAATTTCTGTAACTTCAAATACATTGTTTGATAACTTTCCCAAATCACTGTTCCATTTTAAAGTTCTAAGTACCTGTATTTCTTACAATTGATCATATTCATAAAATTAGAGCAAGAATTCTGTGTTCTAATATATGCATCAATTTCACAGATTTGGAGGGAAATTAATGGTTTATATACATTATTTATCTACTCCTCTCTGATCTATTTATTCATTTTTCCTTTTATTTATTACTGTGTAGCTTTTGCTTCTTTTTTGATTCAATACTGGAAAGATCATCATTACTATAATCGGCGGTATGTTAAATGTTGCTATTTCTTAATTCATTAACTTCTACTTTAAGCACTTTCCTTAAACTACAATTTCTTTCTACTTATTACATTTAAAAATTTTGACTGAATTCCTAGTCATTTTAACATTTAATAGAATTTGTGAAAATTAACCGAAATAAGGCTCTGGTCATCCTTAATATAATTACTTCTGAAATGCATTTCCAAATCAAGAGCAATTTTAGATTCTCAAAAATTTTTGGTTTAGTTTGATTTAACATTCCCTCACACTTTGCAGGTTAATTGGATAATGATCCAATTAGCTGTAAGCGCAATTTTACATGAAGTAAATTCTGAATAAGAAACATCCGCATTCTAGGTGGAAATGACATCCCTGAAAAGATGAATCGAAACTCAGAATAAGCATTTGAGAAACAGATCGGAACATCAATTTCTCAAATGCCTTTTCATGTTTTTATGTTTGTTTCATGCTTGTCAGAAATATAAGAAATTCGTCATAATAAAAAAGTAATTAATTAAAAAATCCTGCATACATCCTTCGTCCACAGCTGTTAAAACAACACTTCCAATGTTATTCTCGAACAAAAATCCTTTCACAAAAATCTTTTAACATGCCATTTTAAACCTTCCTTTCAGCACACCCACACACTCATAGATAACATTCATTCTACCAGGCGAGATCATTTCATTCTTACACATTATACACATTTATTTGCAATCAAACGAAATTTCCTACAACATTCAACTTCTTTCACACTACTCTAACACACATTTAAAAAGAAAACAAAGTAAATTAAATTTTTTCTCTTGTGGGGCTTTTTACTCAAATAAGAAAACATTAAAAATTGTAGACACAAATTAATTTTCCAATTTGATTGGTTGGCTTTTGTGGCGCAAGGTCCAAAAGTTTACAAGCTGCGTAACTACTAAAACTAATAAGTAATTTTTTCGAAGCCCAAACGTTTTAAAGTTAAAATACAAAAATATGCCTGTAATATAATTAAAATATATATAAAATCGGCAGATTATATATTTAAAATATAAATTGTATAAAATATAAAAAGCCTGTTGCATTTAAGAAAGCAAACATGCTTCTATGGGGTGACTAATCAGACACAGTATCACAATTAAAAAAGAATAAACGGTGGTTAAAATCTATACACACAAGAAATTAAAACTTAAAAAACGTTACCTGGTCACACGCTCCACGCCAGGGGTTTAGTTTATTTAAAAACAAGTACTTAAGTTTGAAATATGTGTATTTGATAAAATTATTTTTATTTTTACATCCACACTTATTAGCGGTAAAACAGGTAATGGTGTGAGGGATGGAAAAATGGAAAGTAATTTAGTATGGAATATGCAGGGGGTCAATAATTTCTTATTTTTGAGCTATTCTTAAAATGTATAATCATATTTAATTCAAATAACATGACATCAGAAATACACGAAGCAGTCTTTTGCAGGTCCCATTACTGCAATAGGCAATAAGTTGGTCATCCCTTTTTTTTAAGCCAATCTAGAAAATTAGGAAATTTGCAAGTATTATGCTCCATTTTCTAATTCGAATTGCTAAGCAGTACCCAAGAAATTCTTAAGACATTCATGGTTGGTTACTTTTTTTATTCAGCTGTCACTATCTACATACAAAGACTAACCAAACCGCAGGCATAGATGCACATGGAAGTTCCATGTAATCCTTATGGATCAGAAATTAGCTATTGCATCATACAGATAAACCCTGCCTGCATTTATAACAAGACATACATTGGATTTTAAAATTAGTACATTAAAAATAGTAAAATAAGTAAATAAATTTCAAATGAAACTTAATGCACTGAAAGCTAAATCTGATATTTTTTTTATCAAAGTATCTGCACAATTTTGCTACTTTGCTTATTTTCATTACAAAAGCAAAATGAAAATTATTATTTAAAAATCGAGAGAATTAAGAGAATTTAATGTACATTTATTACACCCAACCACGAATTCCACATCATAATGGCACTAAATGTGAACATTTACACTATTAAAAATGCCATTCTTGAAAAATTTTAATATGAATCTTAACTTTTAAAAGGAAAAAATAATTCGATTTTTAATGATGAAAATATACTTGTAACTTAATCGATCATTTACAGAACATTAAATGATTGCTAAAATAGATTTATCTTATAATTTAAATAACAGATTTTTATCTCTTAAATTATGTATAAGCATTTTTCTATCTATTTGTTGAGATGTGAATATTCAATTTTGCTTATCCTAATTTAGGTCAACCTTAAGAAACAATTGTGTACTACATTCATAAAAATACATTTATAATTAGAGTTGGAAGAGCAAAAATTAACATAGAAGCTGGTGTAGATAAAAATGACATTTTTAAATAACTCTGGATATTCCAGTTTGTAGTACAAAAGAATAAATATATAGGCCAGGGTTGTTTCTTTTCTAGTACTTATAGATGTTAATTTTACTCCATATAATTACTGAACTTCCCCCCATAGATTTTTTATGCCTAATTTTTCTGAAGTGATGAAGAAAAATATCCTACACAGTGTTACTTTTAATTGTGCATAATTCAAGACTCATAAAATGGAAACATTAGATATTTTTCTTAAATCTAAGATTAGACTAAACCAGAGCAAACGAATTTTATGAAATATTAATGAGAATTTTCATGTTTGTCAGATTTCTACTCATAATTGTTTTTAGAAGTTCATTTTGATGGATCTCAAAATTTAAAATCTGCCCTGAAACTTAGTATTAAAGAGTTTCACAATTTTTTACATACAAGTTTTAAACATAAAAATCTTCATCCTATTTTTCAGGATGCTTTATTTGTTTTTTTTTAACACACTATACGTTTTCTAAAGTTTTATTCTCTATTCATTATCACATTAGAGTCTTTTAAAATGATATTTGGTTTAATTGTTCTGCGTTACTCTTTAAATGTTTTATTATTTTGTTCTATGTTACGTTAGAGGTATTTTATTTCTAAATGCAGCATTAGACATTAAACCTACAGATACAAGCATTGACTTAGCAGTAATTGTGCTCAATTTACACTTAAATAATTTTCTTTTTACATTGAATCAATTCTATGACATTTCCATGAGTGATTCAAAGAACAAAAATTTCCAATTTAGGTTTAATTTAAAATAATTGGCATTATTATTTTTAGACGAAGTTTATCTGTTTAGACTTTTATGAAAACATATACAAAGTTTAAATTCAAGGTATTGTGAATAATGCACTGAATATTTTTCACTGCAAATATTTAGTAATAAATGATGTGAATAATTTCATTTGAAAATTTAACACTTTTACAAGAAGAAAAATAGTCAAATTTATATAGTATAGAAGCGTTTGCTTACTTTTCGGTATTTGCATAATACAATTTATCTTCCCCTATCTTACAGTGAAGTGACGACTTAAATTTGACATTTCATATTAATTTGTAAATTATAATAGATGCTTAATATTAAAATTTTTAATTGAAATTTACAAAAAAGTTGGCCACACATTCAACAGGTTTAGTGACAACACTTCTATTGATTATTAATATATACAAGACATTTTTCTTTAAACTAATCATGGAAGAATTCTTCAAATATGAAATTTTGATAGTTTTAGACCCTGTTATTTTTCCATTATCAGTTCTAAAAAATGGCTAATGGCTTAAGAAGTGAGACATAAAGAGCACCATATAATATACAAATACTTCATACATCATACATTTTAATACAAAATTCGTTAGTCAGAAGAAAACTCACTTCAAATATGCCACAGCTATCTCTTTAATGTAGAGAAGGTTCTGTTCTGTTCAAAACACTTTCTGAAAGATAATATGATGAATAAAAATCCAGTTTGTAATATAGTTTTTCTTTTGTAATAAAAATGTTTTGAGAAAATTTTATTTGTAACAATGTGCGTAAAAATGTCTTCATTAAACATTTTCCTAAAACCATTATTAGTTAATGATATTTATTAATTATATAAATGTATAAGATTTAAAAATTCCTATTACAATCATTTTTAAAGTAAACTAAATATTGATACAATGCAATTTGTCCTAAGTGACGACATTCGACATTACTACAGAAATAGTGACTGCTCTATAACAATAAAATGAAGGTTGAAATTCTAAACATGAATTTTATAAGAACTATACGAATGAAAGTACATATCGTCTTTAAAATTATATTTACTGTGTGCTTATGTGTAAAAAATATACAAAATAAACCATAATTTCACTGCAAATATAAAGGTTTTTTTCTATAAAAGTTTAAAAAACAACAGCTGACAAAGCAGATAAAAAACGAGTATGAACCATTTTTTACAATTTTCTTCAAGATTTCGCGTAGGAATTGTTTCCTTAACTGGACAAGTTATTATGGTGAAAATAAGATTTATAACAATTAACTCACATTAAATATTTTTGGTATTTTAAATACATTTTTAATAATCTTCAATTAAATTTCTAACTTTAACTATGTCTTTAACTAACTTTAACTTATATAACTTTAAGTCATGATGTTTAATATAAATAAAACCATGCTACATTTGAAATGGGAAGTACAATGATAGTGTAACCTAACTACCCTTTAATACTCTGAATTTTATAATTCAGTTTATCCAAACAGATACGAGACTGTTGTGTAAATGGAAAAAATTTAAAATGTATGCAGCACAAAATACTAAAAAATAATTTTAAATTACAGATTATTACATGAATTATTATATGCACAATCTAGCATACATCATAATGAGGACACAAATAGGAGATAAAATTAAATTAAGGAAAGGGAAATATTTTCCAAAACTTTTTATCATAATGAAATAGAAGAAATGCATATTGTAAATGTACATTTATTAATAAATTATTTGTCAAATTACTTGAACCGACATTTTTAAAATTATTCAAGTTTTGTTAGTTATAGCTGTTTGCAAAACCGGTGTTACAAATAATTCAGAAAAAAGTTAATCAAATAGAGGAGATGCACTTGAAACCATGAAAATAATCAGAAGCTTGTTCCTTGTGGCTTCTAAGTAGAAATGTTTTAAAATGTTTAAAATAGAATATTTGTATAAATTATTAACATTGTAGTTTAAAATTTGTCAAATTTTAGTTCAGGATTAAATTATAGCTGGGTGCAATGGAGATGAGTTTAAATCAATGTGGCTGACACACACACTCTGGCTAACTTAAAATTAAAACTATGCTTTTCAAAATTTTGAGTAACTCGTTGAATAATTACTTTAAAATACAATGCATATTGATACGAACTGCCAGAGAAGTTATTTACGTAAAAATGTATGGAAGCTTGTAAAGGAAAAATGCACAACTTTGCAACATTTTTCTTTTCAAAGTTGTGCAATAGTTTCGTATAAGGTAGCATTTAGCTCTTTCCCCCCATTTTTTTAAAAAAAATTTTCATGTATGCATAACTAATGGGAGTAGAGAAAATAAACTACTTCAAACTGAAAGCTTAATCTTACATCTAAAATAACATTTGTTTGTAGATCAATTGTTATGTAGATCAATTAAATAGTTCAATTCAAAGGACACTAACAACTAAGTTCCTTATAATCTGGGTTATTGAATAACATTTAACTACTTGAAAAAATGATTTATGCATGTTATTATCACTGAAAATATTTAAAGAGATCTTGCTATTGACTGCAACTACTGCAATTTAATAAATGTTATAAATCTTAATAAAACTTAAGAAACTGCTTTTTCCATGCTTTTTGAATTGAAAATTTCTTTTATAAGTAAAAGTTTGCTATCTTTTGATTAAAGTACCATACTTAAAAGCTTAGGATTAAACAATTCTTATACATGGAGAGCATAAGAGTTTCAACAGCAATAGATTTTTATATATAAAAAAACGATCTATTTGAACCACATGCATGAGCATTTCATTCTGGTAATTTAATATACCACTTTTATATCATATAAGACACGTGAAATTGCTGTATTATGGTAGGCAGCATCATCTATTCAATTTTATATATCATCCCTCATTATCACTAGTAGCATATGCTATTTTCTTTGTTGCATTATCCAAAAACTTTTGAATTGCACACTGATTATCAAGCAAAGTTTTCTTTGCTTAAACTTTTGTTTTACAAACACAGCTACCAAGTCTTCAACCTTTATTCGTCCCCAATTGTGTCACCTTTTTAAATTTTTCCATATATGATGCATATTCCGCATGCGATTTCTGAAAACAATGCCTCATTTCTTTAGTAAAGGGTATGGGGGAATACTATTCGAATATTTGACAAGTACATAAACATTGATCTATAATATCCAGTAAAGAAGCTTTCTCCTTTATCATAGCAAAATTGTTTGTTGAAAAATTTGACATTTGTCAAAGATTGGAGTATTTGCAGATATTTTGGCCGTTATCATACTCAATTAAAAGCAAAGTCATATCTTCACATGTAAAAAATCCACTCATCATTTATCTTCTCAATGTGTAAAGGAGTTTTATTTTTATGAGGAATGTGTTGAATTAGTCTACTAAATAAAAGCCTTAACTCTTTTTCCCATTATAAGGAGACAAACACTGGAGATCCTCCAGCAAATTCATTACTTAAAGAAGCTTTTGAAGTAAATGTTCAGAAAAGGCTATGTAGCACTTACTAACACTTTGTAGAATTGTTTTATCAATAAACTACTCCAGCAATGCTGTTGTACCATGACCGAGTTCAGTCTTGTTAAGAATTCAATAAATTTTTACCTGAAAATTTTACAGCAACTTTACTACCTTTTCCACTGATTTCTTCTAGATTTAAAAATTACAGTGTAATACTGTGAACAAGTTCATTTTATTTACTATACATAACATGCTCTGAAAACTCGGCTTTTGCATTTAAAGTAAGTATGGTTCAAAATTTTTCCCAAATAGAATGAAGATTTGCCAGAATTTATCTCTCTTGTCTTTATCATTCTTTCAAGTTGTTGCAATAAACGCTTGAATTTAAGAAATTTTAACAAATGAACCCTCAGGATTTTTATGCAGTAAGGTTAGTTAAAAAGTAGCTTTCATTATCGGAAGTAGTGGGCTCGAATTCTAAATTAACTGCAAAGCCACTAAAATCCGCGGCTCTATATTAAATAGTTATGGTAGAGTGACGTCCTATAAGTAAAATACTCTGGGGATACCAGGTACTTATTTATCAACTAACGCTTCGTCTCTGCGCTAAATTACGAGCACTCCCAAAGAAAATCTTACATCAATCTGGTAGAGCACAACAGTGTTTTAAGTACACGGTAGTATGCCAGTTCACACAAGATTCAAAAAATCATCATATATTGGGAAAGAAGAACTTTTGTTCGTAGTCCAAAAATATAAGTTCCACAGGCCAAGATAAAATTTTCTAAAATTTTGAAAACAAAGTGTGTATAAGTATTATAATACCAAATGCTTAACATAATTTGCGACTTCATGCACGCACACAAAAATTTATAAGCTTACACTGAAGTCGTAAAACCATACTAAATGAGCTCCTTTAACATGTCATTTTCTCTCGACTACTTTATGACTTACAACTAATGAATATGCCTGATTGACTTCTTTTACAACGATTGATATTTCTACTCTCCACTGACTGGTGTCTCAATCATGTCCTACAATAATATGCACATTTGTTTTCATTCATTCAATGGCAACGTGAAAACGGCAAGAACATTTTCGTTTACCTTATAATTCGTAGCAAATTACTCACCGAATAATTAAAAAATTATTATTAAGTTCGTCTAATACACATTAATATTACAGAAATTTTTCATTTATATTGTTCTTCTAGAGGCGTAATTTATTCGCACTCATTTAACGGAAAAGCTATAACAGAAAATGCTTCATAGAGATAATCATAAATCTTTACATTACTGAATTATACATTTTATGAAACAGTTAATTTTAGAATTTTTTTAAACATCTTTATTAAATTCTTATCTATTAATTTATTGAGTATTTCAAGATCTGAATAAATGCTTCTTTTCAAATAAATGTAGATATATTGTAAACAAAATGAATACAAATATTAAATAATGTTTAAGGTTTTTATTAAGTAATAGTAGGGGGAAAGTAAATTCTAAATTTACTTCTGCATACTTTCAAACTCTAAATACTATACAATTTCATATCCATATGCTGTAAGAAAATGTTAATATTCCACATGAAAAGCTTTTTTTCCCATACATTTAATTCGTTATTAGAACTGAATAATAAGTGTTGCTTCTCTGAAATATTTTTTCCGTCTTTCTCTTAATCTGTTAGATTATACAAGTTGATTAACGTAATCATGCAAATACTTTTTTTATTTTCCATTCATCAATTTCAAGTGCTTTTTACTTGCCGTTTGTTATCGGCTGCATTTTCTTTTGTTGTTTCCAACTAATATAAATTCCATTTCTTAACGATCAACAAAACTAAAACGGACCTATGACTATTTCATTGTTGAAAACTCCTTTATTTCGGACGTGATGAAGGATGCGCTTAGTAACAATTGTTTATTTAAATTTTTCACCATCAAATTATTTTTCCCTTAAAATTCAGATTCAACAAATGCCTATCAAAATAAGTATAAGTTATTTTCTTTGTTATAGTGACAATTTCACGCAATTAAGAATATTTAAAAATCAAAAGAATCCACTGTATCTTAAATAGGAACAAACTTCTGATCAATACAATATTGAAATCTTAACAGGCAACTGTTATGTGCTTAAAACTCTCCTACAAAAATTTTAAATTCTTTTAAAAAAATTCTAATAATTCTAATAATGCTTTTGGCTTCATACAAAAGTAAATGGAATTCGCTTTTAACTCGTTTCGAAACAGTTTTAGGAAGTTTTTGCATCTCACCAAATGCAAAATATTATTTTTTAACCATGAATAATGTAGAATATAATTTAAATTTTTGTGTAAGCCCTAGTCCTATTTATCAAATTTCTTAATAGTTCTTTTACAAAAGACAATTTAATAATTTTAGATTTAAATGTGCCAGAAACTAATGTGATGATCTATTACAAATACCACATTAAATTTTCGTTATTCTATCATGGGGCTTTTTACCTGAATTATCAAAATTATTATTTTCGCAATTCACTTACTAAGAGACTATCTTTTTTAATATGCTAGGGTCAATCGCGACAACAAATGTCGTGCCATCAACAAATAAAAATTTCAAGCAAATGTTTGATTATCTTCATAAATATTGAAAAAATTATAAAAAAAATTTTTAAATAAATTCTTACTTATTTGACACCTTGCAGTAATATCCACCCAATTAATTTTCAGACGCTTTTCTTCAGTCAGGAGAGAGACTCCTTCTTTGTGTGCAGAGGTCCAAGACTCCTTCTTTGTGCGCAGACGCCCCAGACTCCTTCTTTGTGCGCAGACGCCCCAGACTCCTTCTTTGTGCGCAGACGCCCCAGACTCCTTCTTTGTGCGCAGACGCCCCAGACTCCTTCTTTGTGCGCAGACGCCCCAGACTCCTTCTTTGTGCGCAGACGTCCCAGACTCCTTCTTTGTGCGCAGACGCCCCAGACTCCTTCTTTGTGCGCAGACGCCCCAGACTCCTTCTTTGTGCGCAGACGCCCAAGACTCCTTCTTTGTCGCGCAGACGCCCCAGACTCCTTCTTTGTCCGCAGACGCCCCAGACTCCTTCTTTGTCCGCAGACGCCCCAGACTCCTTCTTTGTCCGCAGACGCCCCAGACTCCTTCTTTGTCCGCAGACGCCCCAGACTCCTTCTTTGTGCGCAGACGCCCCAGACTCCTTCTTTGTCCGCAGACGCCCCAGACTCCTTCTTTGTCCGCAGACGCCCCAGACTCCTTCTTTGTCCGCAGACGCCCAAGACTCCTTCTTTGTCCGCAGACGCCCAAGACTCCTTCTTTGTCCGCAGACGCCCAAGACTCCTTCTTTGTCCGCAGACGCCCAAGACTCCTTCTTTGTCCGCAGACGCCCAAGACTCCTTCTTTGTCCGCAGACGCCCAAGACTCCTTCTTTGTCCGCAGACGCCCAAGACTCCTTCTTTGTCCGCAGACGCCCAAGACTCCTTCTTTGTCCGCAGACGCCCAAGACTCCTTCTTTGTCCGCAGACGCCCAAGACTCCTTCTTTGTCGCGCAGACGCCCAAGACTCCTTCTTTGTGCGCAGACGCCCAAGACTCCTTCTTTGTGCGCAGACGCCCAAGACTCCTTCTTTGTGCGCAGACGCCCAAGACTCCTTCTTTGTGCGCAGACGCCCAAGACTCCTTCTTTGTGTGCAGACGCCCAAGACTCCTTCTTTGTGTGCAGACGCCCAAGACTCCTTCTTTGTGTGCAGACGCCCAAGACTCCTTCTTTGTGTGCAGACGCCCAAGACTCCTTCTTTGTGTGCAGAGGTCCAAGACTCCTTCTTTGTGTGCAGAGGTCCAAGACTCCTTCTTTGTGTGCAGAGGTCCAAGACTCCTTCTTTGTGTGCAGAGGTCCAAGACTCCTTCTTTGTGTGCAGAGGTCCAAGACTCCTTCTTTGTGTGCAGAGGTCCAAGACTCCTTCTTTGTGTGCAGAGGTCCAAGACTCCTTCTTTGTGTGCAGAGGTCCAAGACTCCTTCTTTGTGTGCAGAGGTCCAAGACTCCTTCTTTGTGTGCAGAGGTCCAAGACTCCTTCTTTGTGCGCAGAGGTCCAAGACTCCTTCTTTGTGCGCAGACGCCCCAGACTCCTTCTTTGTGCGCAGACGCCCCAGACTCCTTCTTTGTGCGCAGACGTCCCAGACTCCTTCTTTGTGCGCAGACGCCCCAGACTCCTTCTTTGTGCGCAGACGCCCCAGACTCCTTCTTTGTGCGCAGACGCCCCAGACTCCTTCTTTGTCCGCAGACGCCCCAGACTCCTTTGTCCGCAGACGCCCCAGACTCCTTCTTTGTCCGCAGACGCCCCAGACTCCTTCTTTGTGCGCAGACGCCCCAGACTCCTTCTTTGTGCGCAGACGCCCCAGACTCCTTCTTTGTGCGCAGACGCCCCAGACTCCTTCTTTGTGCGCAGACGCCCCAGACTCCTTCTTTGTGCGCAGACGCCCCAGACTCCTTCTTTGTGCGCAGACGCCCCAGACTCCTTCTTTGTGCGCAGACGCCCCAGACTCCTTCTTTGTGCGCAGACGCCCCAGACTCCTTCTTTGTGCGCAGACGTCCCAGACTCCTTCTTTGTGCGCAGACGTCCCAGACTCCTTCTTTGTGCGCAGACGTCCCAGACTCCTCCTTTGTGCGCAGACGTCCCAGACTCCTCCTTTGTCCGCAGACGCCCCAGACTCCTTTGTCCGCAGACGCCCAAGACTCCTTCTTTGTCCGCAGACGCCCAAGACTCCTTCTTTGTCCGCAGACGCCCAAGACTCCTTCTTTGTCCGCAGACGCCCCAGACTCCTTCTTTGTCCGCAGACGCCCCAGACTCCTTCTTTGTCCGCAGACGCCCCAGACTCCTTCTTTGTCCGCAGACGCCCCAGACTCCTTCTTTGTCCGCAGACGCCCCAGACTCCTTCTTTGTGTGCAGATTTTTTGCATATTAGAGGATGAATTTTAAAATATTCATGAAAGTTCTAAATTCCTATATCAACATTATTTTCTAACAATGCCAGAATGTCTTAAGCACACCAAAATTTACAATTCCTTACATAATTTGTATATCTGAATTTTTAAAGGTAGAGCATGAAACATACTGTGTATGCATTTCGAAGTTTTTTGATTGCATGTGAATATATGTTTTAAATTACATTAATGTCAAAAAATTTAGTTGAAAATTTATAGAGAAAGGGTTTTTTTAATATAAAAATGGAAGTGATTCCACACATGATCGAAAAGAAAGTAATTAAAATCTATATTTTACAAAACATGCAGTATTGCTTATGTCTTTTATTTTATTGTAGTTTTCTATCTTTATTTTTAAAACTCATTTTACTGGTTATGTATTTGAATATTAATATATGTGATACAATAGCATGGTTTAAAAGTTTTTGTTGTAATTTGTAAAAAAATTTTTTTTCATTAAAAAAAATTATCATCTGTTATTCAGTTACAGTTGATTGATTCAAAAATGCTTTAACATTAGAAATATTATGTATGCATGTATACATATTTATTAAATATTGAACAATCCATTTTGTAAATTATGATAGGGGCTATATCTAATTTATAACAAAGAAAAATCCCAAAATTATTTTGAATTTGTTTTATTGTATATCAATAATTTATCATTTTTACCACATTCTTATAAACATTTTCAAAAACTGTTAGATAATCATTAATTTACTAACTTTAATTATTAAGTTTTAATTAATTATTGAGAATATCATTTTTTAAAAAAATTACTCTTGCTTTAAATTACAATAAAAAGTTCTATTAATTTATTATAAATAATTATTTTTTTTATTACAGATAGATTTTGAACTTGATATTTAATATCCAGAAGCTGACTGTTTTCTTAATAAATATGCATAACATGCTCCTAGAATATTGTTGAATGTACATTTTATATATATCATTTCTTGTTTTGTTTAGCCGTATTATTTTTCTCATTGTTCAAATTTATGTTATAATTTTTATAATAGTTGTGTTACTGGCAACATGCTTTATTTTACTATTGAGTTTGTGTGAGTGGCAACATTTGCTCATGTTAATATATATATTGTTCATGTTTATACTTCAATAGAATTTGAAGGGCGCTCCGTGGCTGAGTGGTTTAAAGCAGTCTTTCCCAAAGTGGGCGATAACGCCCCCTTGTGGGCGTTTGAGACCTAGAGGGGGGCGTTAAGGGGCCCAGAAAAAATGGGGGGCGTTGACGTGGGTTAAGGGGGCGATGGTAGATTTGTAATTTGATTTACTTTATATTTTATATATAAATTTCACTAGAATTAAAACCTACCTACTACACAATAGCGAATACTCAGTTTATATTTCAACCCTGTATGATGGTATAAAAACTTAAAATACTTAACATAGATTTCGTAGGATAGCCCGCACGCCGTATGCGCTTACATTGTAAAATGACGAAAAGCATACAGCTGTGTAAATGCATGAATCGCCAAATGTGGTAAACATTCCGGGAGAAAAGACTAACTGCGGGAGCCGGTGCACTTATGATGTTGTGCTCCGTAGACGTACTGTCGTGACCTTCGAGAATAAGTAGTTTCGAAGGTCACGGTACTGTATCCGTTTTCGTTTGAAGAAACCCTCAGCGCTTTTACGCAAGCGTAAGGTCTGCTTCGAGTTCATCAAAATAGGGTTGAGACAAAAGAGAAATGTTTACTTAACATGCGTGCTTCCGTTCTTCTGAAAAACTGGTCTGAGGAAAAAGTCCATCTCAGCGTACCGCCCCTTTTCAGAATAGAATCGTCGACAAGTGGTGGTTTTGCAATACAAAAACGGACTCTACGTGGTAGCAATCGGCTGGTTCATCGATACTTGTTCAAACTTGCTCAGTACGATTGAGCGTCGAAAGAGATAAACGAGTTTGTGCGTCTTTGTCTTATTCCTGTTGGTGCTTGCTGTATTTAAATCCTATATAAAAGCTCGTAATTTTTCTTATATTTTCATTAGTGGCTTCGCGCGCTATCTTTAAACGAGTATTTAAGTTCAACACTTTATTTATATATTTTTGAAAAAAAAAAAAAGCCATGTCGCAAGCAAAAAAGAAGAAACGGCAATACAGTGCAGAATATATTAAATATGGATTCATAGAAAATTCGACAAACCCATCTTTGCCTTTGTGCCTTCTTTGTTCAAAAACATTTTCAAACGAAGCGATGAAGCCTTCAAGACTTCAAGATCATTTAAATAAAATCCATCCAGATAAGAAGGACAAAAATGTAGCCTATTTTCAAGATCTGGAAAAGAAGCATAATGCTCAGCCAAATGTATCGAAACTTTTTTCGATGGCAGCTAAGCAAGACGATGACGGACTTCGAGCTTCATACAATATCTCTCTGTTAATTGCTCAAACAGGTAAACCACACACCATCGGAGAAACGTTAATTTTGCCGGCGATAAAAATAGTTATAACTACTGTGCTCCATAAACCGGCGGCAGATATAATTCGAAAAATTCCTTTGAGCAATAATTCTGTGCAAAGACGAATTGATGAAATGGCTGAAAACATTGAAGAGTCATTGTGCAATCATCTGAAGACTAGTCAATTTTCAATTCAGTTGGATGAGTCCACTTTACCAACTAATGATGCATTGTTGTTGTCTTACGTGAGGTTCATTAAAGATGAAAAAATATGTCAAGAACTTTTATTTGCTAGAAATCTTGAGACAGACACAAAAGGAGAAACCATATTTAAAACACTGGAAAAGTTTTGTGATGAAAAAGGAATTCCCTTGAAGAATATTATATCAGCTGCTACAGATGGTGCTCCAGCTATGACAGGGTGTCAAAAAGTCTTCATGTCGTACTTAAAAAACAAAATTCCTGATGTGATTGCTGTACATTGCGTTATACATCGACAGCATTTAGTTGCTAGAAATTTAAGTGAACGACTGTTTCAATCATTGCAACATGTCATCAGAGCAGTCAATAAAATCCGAAACAACTCTTTAAGTGACAGATTATTTAATCAGCTTTGTGTTGCTAATGATGAAGATTTCAACAGATTGATCTTTCACACAGATGTGCGTTGGCTATCAAAAGGAAATTGTCTGGCTCGTTTTTACAATCTGTTTGACTCTGTCATAGAGTTCATAGAAAACAAAGACACAGCATTGTGCGAAAACCTCATCATATCAAAGAATGATATCGCATACCTGACAGACCTTTATACATTGTTTAATGATATGAATCTCCAACTTCAAGGCGGTGACTTGAAATTAATAAAAACAAAAAATATCGTCGCTGCTTTCGTAGCCAAGCTGCTCTTACACAAGAAGAATATTGGCAGACGTGAGTTCCATAATTTTCCCAATTTATCAGTATCCTGCAACAACGACGACTTGCTCGTCTACTGCCAACATTTGGAAAATCTTCACAGTGATTTCATTGAAAGATTCCAGGACATTTTGAAATTGGAAATACCAGACTGGGTGTTAGATCCTTTTTCAAATGTCAACATAGCAATATCACTCCAACTGGAAGAAGAACTTATAGAACTGACAACGAACGAGGAAATAAAAATAAAATTTAAAAATGGCTACCAACAATTTTGGCTACAAAAGTCAATTCCGCAGTTGTACCCTGGATTGTGGTCGATCGTTCAACAATTTTTGATATCATTCCCATCGTCATATTTGTGTGAACGTGGATTTAGCGCTGTGACAACGCTGCTTACTAAAAAGAGAAATTATTTGCAAGTTACCAAACGCGGTGACTTACGACTCTTTTTGAGTAAAATCGAACCTGATATCAACAAACTTGTTAAAAATCATCAAATTCATCCATCCCATTAGGTTTGTTTAAAAACTAAAATTGATTACCTATCTATATTGTTTCTTTTAATTTGATTAAAATATATTATTAATATTATAAAGTTGCGTTTTAATTGCTCTCACTGGTAAAAATGTCTAGTTTAGAATGTAAGTTTAAGCACCAGAACCGATTAATATAACACACTGTAACTAAATTAATTAAAATAATGAAATTGTGGTTTTTAAGTCTTAGAAATGTATAAAAAATGGGGGGGGCGATGAAAAATAATTGATTTTCAAAGGGGGCGGTAGAAGAAATAAGTTTGAGAAACACTGGTTTAAAGCATCACCGCTAATCGTTTGAGAGCGTAGGAGTGTGGGTTCGATTCCCACCGTGGCCCTGGGTGTTTTCTTCGTTATTCTTCTGTGGTTGTAGATCTGTCATTGTGCTATTTGTCCTATTATCGACGAAGACTTACGAGCGGATCTCAAGAATCAAGCATACAAGTCTGAATATATGTAATGTAACAAATAAAAAAAATAATAAAATAGAATTTGATCTATATGATGCCGCTTTACCCGAAGAAGTTTCTGAAATTGCTGAATTCGAAGTTAAATATTTTGAAACGAAAGTAAAGTATCTATCTGCCATTGAATCCTCAACGGCCAGAACTGTTTTGATATCAAATCTCACTGAAGTTGATGCTAGCTTTAAACTTCCTCGTTTAAATATTCTGAGTTTCAATGGTAACTATACTGATTGGCTTAATTTTAAAGATCTGTACATGGTGACAGTTCATACCAATCAGTCATTAACGAAAACTCAGAAATTACAATATTTGATAGGACTTTTAAAGGGCGAACCAGCTGTTATTAATAAGCACATTCCGATTTCCGAAGCTGCACACGATGAGGCTTGGGACAAACTAATGAACCGTTACGGTAGAAAAAATCAAATTGTTATGTCGCTTGTCAGGACGTTTCTTGAACAACCCAGAATTACTGGCGCTGATTCTGTGAATCTAAGAAAACTATCTGATACATCTGATGAAGTTGTCCGTGGATTAAAATCTCTTGGCGAAATGGCCTCGTCTAGAGATGTTTGGCTAATTTATTTTTTGTTAGAAAAGGCTGATCTGGAAACGCGCTATTTATGGCCACAAAAAACTGGTGAAGAAGAATTTCCTACCTTGTGGAATGATTTTTGGAATTCTTAAACTCAAGATGTGTTTCACTCGAAATGTTAAACACTCATAATGCTGAAAAGCGAGTATCGCATAAAAGTCCGTGTTATGTTTCGAATAATGTTTCACATAATAATAGGCATTCCGTTCTAAAATGTCAGCACTGCATTGGCTCTCATTCTTTATCAAAGTGTTATAAATTTAAAGGTGAAGATGTGACGACCAGGAAAACTAGCATCCGGAAGAATTTATTATGCTTCAATTTTATTTCGGAAATCATCAATTAAAATTTTGTTCATCGCAAAATTTGCACTCTATTTGTAAAGCAAAACACCATACTTTGCTGCATTAAGATATTAAAAGTAATAACGTAGTGGTGTCAAATTCACCTCCGTCTGATGAGCAAATTTCTAATTCAGACAAACAAAATAATATTTCGAGTTTTTCGATTCAGAGTCAGAGTACTCTATTTATACCAACAGCGGCAGTAATAATTTACGATTCTGCTGGTCAAGGTCAGGAATGTATCATTCTTTTCGAAAGCGGAATTGAAGCTTCTTTCATAAGTGAATCATTTATTCAACTGTTAAATATACGCAGACAAAATGCTCGTATTTGCGTAAAAGGACTTCGCGATTCTGAAGCAGCTTTGACGCGCGGTTATGTAAATGTAAAATTGTTTCCGAAATCTAAGTTGAAAAAGGTGTTTTAATACAAGCATATATTTTTAAAAAATTAAGTTCGCATTTGCCTTCAGTAAAGATTGACAGCAAAAGCCTTGATTATTTGAATTCAATTAATCTTGCAAATCCGAATTTCAGTACGCCTTAACAAATAGACATGATAATTGGAGCTGATTATTTCTTTTCTGCTTCAGCCAGGGCAGATTGTTGGCTATAAAAATGTAATTACGCGAAATACTGTTTTTGGTTGGGTTGTATCAGGCAGAATTAAAACAGAAGGTAATACTCCACATCCCATTATTGTTAATCGCATTAGTTTACATATTGAGGATAACGTCGTTGCAACACTTAAACGTTTTTGAGAGTTGGAAGAATCAACGATCCTAAACTAGAAGTCATCAGTTTAAGAAGAATTTTGTGATAAGCATTTTAAGGAAAACTATCGAGTAAATGAAAATGTCAGATTTGTTGTCCGACTGCCCATTTTCAGTAAAGCTGAAGAGTTAGGTGACTCCAAACCTTTGGCTATTTCCCGTCTTTTATCCATGGAAAGAAAATTTGATTTAGATAAAGAACTTGGTATGCAATACAAGGAGTTCATGCAAGAATACGAAACTTTAAATCACATGGCTCCAGTTGTTCAGACTGAAGAAAATAATCAAGTATATTACCTACCACATCATGCTGTTGTTAAACAGAGTAGTTGTACCACTAAACTTTGTAGTATTTGACGGATCGTGTAAACCTAAAAATTCAGTTTCTGCGAACTCTGTTTTAGGGGTAGATGCAACACTACAACGAGATATATTTTCAATATTGTTCAACTTCCGTATTCATGAAATAGTTTTTTCTGCTGACATAGAAAAAATGTACCTCCAGATTTTAGTAGATAATGAGGATCAACATTTACAAAGAATTCTTTGGAGAGAATCTGTTAGTTCAAAAATGCAGACATATAAATTATGTATAGTTACTTATGGCACTGCATCTGCACCCTTTTTAGCGACACGCTGTTTGTGACAAATAGCTTTGGATGCTGAACAGGATAACCTCATGTATCTTCCGTTCTTAAAAATGCTTTCTGTGTAGATAATTGTTTATCTGGATCAAACAGTTTACAGGAAGCAGTTGACCTATGTTTTAAGCTTTCACAACTAGTAAAGAAATGTCGATTTAATCTAAGGAAATAGAGATCAAATTGTTCCAAGTTTCTCGATATATTATCAGTTGATATGAGGAAAAAAGTGACCTGGAAGTTCACTCAGATAAATGTGCTAAAACTATAGGGCTCTTTTGAAAATTTACAGAAGACGTATTTTTATTTAAAATTTCTATGGATTTCAGAACTGAAATTACTAAGAGAAGGTTCATTTTTCAATCTTCTAAAATCTTTGATTCTCTTGGCTTGCTATCCCCGTGTACATCATGTAGAAAATGTTTTTATTAGCAGTTGTGGTTTTTAAAACTTGATTGGAATGCCCCACTCCCTAAAGAATGTGAAGAGAAGTTGCAGAGATTTCAAGAAGATCTTAAGGTTCTCAGCAATGTTAAAATTTCGAGTTGGCTTCAAATCACTTCTAACCACCTATCTGCATGATTTTTGTGACGCGTCAGAATCTGCTTACGCTGCTGTCACTTACTGTGTTCAACCAATATTTCACGACAGAAATATTGACTCATCAAAGCTGTCCGTAAGGTCTTCTCCAGCACTGAAATTTCCTTTCACGCTTGGACTGACTCCAAGATTGTCTTCTGTTGGTTAACAGCTCATTCTGGAAAATGGAAGCTTTTTGTGCCAAACAGGACTTCAAAAATATTAGATGCTATTCCCTATCAGCAGTGGAGCTATATTTCGTCGAAATAGAATCCTGCCGATCTTCCTTCTTGAGGAATCGATCCTAAACTTCTACCGAACTTATCCTAATGGTGGCATGGGCCCTCATTCTTAGCATTCGACAGTTCAAAGTGGCCTCTACAATGTTCCGTCAATAATAAGACCAATAGTGATGTAACTGTTTTCGTTAAACAATGGACAAATTGAATTTTTTGTACAACAGCTTATTTGACTAACGATACTCTGGATAATGTATTTCAGAACTGTTCTTTATCTAAAATGGTTAATATAATTTCTTTTTGCTTCAGATTTATTTCTAGGTGCAAAGAAAGGGACTTTGGTTTTGAAGATAATATATTAAAAAATCCTGCACTCGCATCTTCATCTTATGGAAGGCAAGAAGCTATGAAGTTGATCATTAAAGGGATCCAATCTGTTCATTTCTCTATAAAGATATAAAGGATCTAAAAAATAATTCATCTTTAAGTTCTAAAAGTGTTTTAGCTCACCTTTTCCTTTTCTAGACGATGATGGTGTTTTACCGGTGGGAGGTCGGCTACAGATTTCTGACTTGTCATTCAATGCTAAGCATCCCTTAATTATCCCAGGTCAACACCGGATTGCCTTGTTACTTATTAAACAATATCATGTAACTTATATGCATGCAGGGCCCAGTTTACTAGATAACATTTTAAAGCAATACTATTGGATTGTAAAATGGTAATAAACTTATTCAGTCTTTTATCCATAAATGTATTGTTTGTCACAGATATAAATTGTCATCTAATAATCAATTAATGGGAAACAACTTGCCAAAATAAAGAGTAACACTTAAAGACCTATAGTAAAACTTTTACCATTGCCATTGTATTGGGAATGATCTGTTGTTAATGCAATGGTAAGGGTGGCAGTTAATGTTGTATGTACAGTTTATATTTTCATTTCTTGTTTTGTTTTGCCTTATAAATTTTCTCATTATTCAGATTTATGTTACGATTTTCACAATAGTCTTGTTACTGACAATATGCTTTATTTTACAATTGAGTTTGTGTGAGTTGCAACAGTTGTTCATGTTTATACTTCAGTAGAACAGCGTTCTTAGCAGCATTGTGCTGCAGGCAAATCTTTCTGTTAAATATTTCATACTTAAAATTATCAATAAAGTTTATATAAAAAGCTGACACTTTTTTAGTTCAAGTCAATTAAATAGTATCATATGTTCAAAAACTTGTCCTATAATATGGAATGAATATGTGAGAATTCAGGATGGTAGTATTTTTAGGCTGAAAGTAATTTTAATACGTAATATAATTACGTAGATATCTGATTCCTTGAATCAAAATATGGCTTTATTTTTTGAAGTATTATTCTTAGGGAATTTTAGTATTATAGTTTACATAGATACTAATGAGATTGCAAATATTATCTATATTTTAATTATGCTTTTTTTCGAATTAGGTAAAGAGATCTTTAGAAGGACAACGCTCAAAAGTAGTCAACTACACTTGCTCGGCTGTGGTCAAAAGCAAAACCTGAATATGAAATACTTTTATCTGTGATCAAGGAATTTATTGATGTCGGATATCAAAGATTAAAAAGCGTTCAATATTTTATATAAATGTCATCATGTGTTTGATGTTAAGTACGAAGATTAACTCTTATAGTATTTATAAATTAAGAAATGGTCCAGTTGGCACTTGAATTGAAACCATACATTCTTACTATAATCGATCAAGATCTGAGTTTTGCAAAATACATGCATAAAAGGCATATTAGTATGCTCCAATATTAATTTGACATCATAAACATAATAATTTCTGTATACATATTTTTATTTAATTTTTTTCTGTATTAAAAATTCAATAAATGTGTTTTGTTTAATCTTGCATTATATTTTTAATTCTTAGTTTCGTTTAAGTTATTTTCAGGTTATGCTAAACTTGAAAGATATATCATAAAGCAAAATTTATTTGGAAAAACATAAGTCACTGTTTTGTTCAACAGAATAATCTGTAAATATTTGTCTTTAAACCCTCCTGTAACTTCAAAAATTAATAATTAGCTATACTATAAAAAAATAAATTTTCAAAAGAACTCAAATTATATTTACTTACATAAAATATTTATGTATGGTTTAAATTGTCTGTACTATTTGTTGTACTAGTAATGTTTGTAAAAATTAATTTTGTACTTAATGGGCTCATAGTAAACAAAACTGAAAAATAAGTAGTGTGACGATTTTTTCTTGAGAGTGCTACACTCACGCGTAAAACTAAATCGATAAAGATAATGTAATGAATGACTGAACAATCTTCTTGATATTGTATGTAATTTAAAAAAATTACAATTATAAAAATTAATTAATATGTCATTCAATTGTACTGTTATATTACTGAATAAAGAAATCGTATCTTTATATTGTATGTGTGCGTGTATGTGGGTGTGATACTATTAAAAATATTACAAACTTTATCTCATGTGAATATTTTTATCTTAAACAGAGATGCATCATTAAGAAAAAGTAACCGTGATTTGTGATATTTTATGGGTAAAAAAGTTTGTTTAGAAATTGGTTTGTCATTTAAATCCGTGTAATATTTTGAAAATTATGAAAAGTGCAGAATTTTTAAAATACATGTTGTAAAGTAGTCATGAGTGTATATAAGAAAAATGTATATAAAATTAAAGCCATTTGTATATAAAATTAAAGCCAATTTTGAAGCCACTATGAAATCAGTAACACAAATTAAATGATGTAAATTAAAATTTATATTATTCATATTTTAATAAATTTGATAAACTATATTTTATTTTTATTTTCAATTAGAGCTTACCATTAAATTTAAAGTATGCTCTTAGAATTATACTATTTGTTATTTTACGACTTCCATACACTTCATTAGAAAAGTTATCCTTTTCATGCCTAAATTTTTATTAATAATCATATGTACTTCCATTTCTTATAATTTAACTTAAATAAAATTCTATTTTTAAATAAGTTTTTAAGTAACTGTGGTATTCATTTTTAACTAACTGTGGTATTCATTTTATTACAAAAATATGATTTAGGAGAAAAATTAGTTTTTGTGCAGAGCACCCATATGGTGCATGAACTCCTGATTTCCGCTAAATTTGCTTTCAAAATTACAGTACATCTTAAGAAATACCCAATGGACACACAAATAAATGGTCTCCTTTAGTAGTAAATCACATTCTTAGACTAACTGTGGTATTCATTTTATTTGAAAAAATATAATTTTGGAGAAAAATGAGTTTTTGCATAATGCGCCCATATGGTGCATGAAACTTCTGATTCCCGCTAAGTTTGATTTCAAAATTACCGTATATCTTAAGAAATACCCAATGGATAATCAAATATATGATTTCATTCAGTAGTAAATCATATTGTTAGAGTAGTTGCGGTATTGATTTTATTACAAAAAATATAATTTAGAGGAAAAATAAGTTTTTGTATACAGTGCCTTTATGGCTCTTAAAACTTCTGATTCCCGCTAAGTTTGATTTCAAATTTCTAGTATATCATAAGAAATACCCAACGGATATACAAATAAATGGTTTCATTTAGTGTTAAATCACATTCCTAGATTAACTGTGATATTTTTTTTACTACAAAAAATATAATTTAGGAGAAAAATGAGTTTTTGTATAGTATGGCAATGTGGTACGTAAAAATTCAGATTCTCGCTAAGTTTGATTTCAAAATTCCAGTATATGTTAAGAAAGACCAAATGGACACACAAATAAATGGTCTCCTTTAGTAGAAAATTACATTCCTAGACTAACTGTGTTATTCATTTTATTATATAAAATGTAACTTAGGAGAAAAGTGAGTTTCCGTGTAGTTCAGCCATATGTTTACGGTTGACTTCTGATTGTCACTTAGATTGATTTCAAAATTCCCGTATATCTCAAGAAATGCCCATTGGCATATACAAATAAAGGGTTTCATTCAGTAGTAAATTACATTTCTAGACTAACTGTGGTATTCATTTTATTATGTAAAATATATTTTAGGAGAAAAGTGAGTTTTTATGTAGGGAGCCCATATGGTGCGAGTGACTTCTGATTCTCGCTGACATTGATTTCAAAATTCCCGTATATCTTAAGAAATGCCCAATGGATATAAAAATAAATGGTTATATTTAGTAGTAAATTACATTTCTAGACTAACTGTGGTATTCATTTTATTATATAAAATATATTTTAGGAGAAAAGTGAGTTTTTATGTAGTGAGCCCATATGGTGCGAGTGACTTCTGATTCTCGCTGACATTGATTTCAAAATTCCCGTATATCTTAAGAAATGCCCAATGGATATAAAAATAAATGGTTATCATTTAGTAGTAAATTACATTTCTAGACTAACTGTGGTATTCATTTTATTATATAAAATATATTTTAAGAGAAAAGTGAGTTTTTATGTAGGGAGCCCATATGGTGCGAGTGGCTTCTGATTCTCGCTGACATTGATTTCAAAATTCCCGTATATCTCAAGAAATGCCCATTGGCATATAAAAATAAAGGGTTTCATTCAGTAGTAAATTACATTTCTAGACTAACTGTGGTATTCATTTTATTATGTAAAATATATTTTAGGAGAAAAGTGAGTTTTTATGTAGGGAGCCCATATGGTGCGAGTGACTTCTGATTCTCGCTAACATTGATTTCAAAATTCCCGTATATCTTAAGAAATGCCCAATGGATATAAAAATAAATTGTTATATTTAGTAGTATATTACATTTCTAGACTAACTGTGGTATTCATTTTATTATATAAAATATATTTTAGGAGAAAAGTGAGTTTTTATGTAGGGAGCCCATTTGGTGCGAGTGACTTCTGATTCTCGCTGACATTGATTTCAAAATTCCCGTATATCTTAAGAAATGCCCAATGGATATAAAAATAAATGGTTATATTTAGTAGTAAATTACATTTCCAGATTAACTGTGGTATTCATTTTATTATGTAAAATTTATTTTATTAGAAAAGTGAGTTTTTGAGTAGTGCGGCCATACAGGGTGACTTCTGATTCTCGTTTAGATTGATTTCAAAATTCCCGTGAATCTCAAGAAATGCCCAATGGATATACAAATAAATGGTTTCATTTAGTAGTGAATTTTATTCCTAGATTAACTGTGGTATTTATTTTATTATATAAAATATAATTTGAGAGAAAAGTAACTTTCTGTGTAGTGCGCCCATATGGTGCGGGTTATTTCTGATTCTTGCTTAGATTGATTTCCAAATTCCCGTATATCTCAAGAAATGCCCAATGGATATACAAAAAAATTGTTTCATTAAGTAGTAAATTACATTCCTAGACTAACTGTTTTATTCATTTCATTATATAAAATATAATTTAGGAGAAAAGTGAGTTTTTGTGATGTTAGCCCATATGTTGCAGGTGAATTCTGATTCTCGTTTAGATATTTCAAAATTCCCGTATATCTGAAGAAATGCTTAATGGATATACAAATCAATGGTTTAATTTAGTAGTACATGACATTCCTAGACTTAATGTGCTATTCATTTTCTTATACAAAATATAATTTAGGAAAAAAAAGAGTTTTTGCGTAGTGTACCATGTGGTGTGATTTACTTCTGATTCTCGCTTAGCTTGATTTCAAAATTGCCGAATATCTCAAGAAATGCACAATGGATATACAAACATATAGTTTCATTTGGTACTAAATTACATTCTTAGACTAGCTGTGGTATTCAATTTATTATATAAAATATAAGTTAGGAGAAAAGAGATTTTTTATGTAGTGTGCCGATATGGTATGTGTGACTTCTGATTCTCGCTAAGATTGATATCAAAATTCCCGTATATCTCAAGAAATTCCCAATGGTTATAAAAAAAATGGTTTCATTTAGTAGTAAATTTTATTCCTAGACTAACTGTGTTATTCATTTTCTTATACAAAATATAATTTAGCAGAAAATTGAGTTTTTATGTAGTGAGCGCATATGGTGTGGGTGACTTCTGATTCTCGCATAGATTGATTTCAAAATTTCGTATATCTTAAGAAATGCCCAATGGATATACAAATAAATATTTTCATTTAGTAGGAAATTACATTCTTAGAATAACTGTGTTATTCATTTTATTATATAAAATATAATTTAGGAGAAAAGTTAATTTTCATGTATTAAGCACATATGGTGCGGGTTACTTCTGATTCCCGCTTAGATTTATTTCAAAATTTCCGTATATCTTAAGAAATGCCCAAAGGATATACAAATAAATATTTTCATTTAGTAGTAAATTGAATTCCTATACTAACTGAGGTAATCATTTTCTTATATAAAATATAATTTAGGAGAAAAGTGAGTTATTGTGTAGTGCGCTTATGTAGTGTGACTTCTGATTCTCGCTTAGATTGATTTCAAAATTCCCGTATATCTCAAAAAATGCTCAATGGATATACAAATAAATGGTTTCATTTAGTACTAAATTGAATTCCTATACTAACTGTGGTATTCATTTTATTAAATAAAATGTAACTTAGGAGAAAAGCGAGTTTTCGTGTAGTTCAGCCATAAGGTGCGGGTGACTTCTGATTCTCACTTAGATTGATATCAAAATTCCCGTATACCTCAAGAAATGCCTAATAGATATACAAAAATTTTTTCATTTAGTAGTAAATTACATTCCTAGACTAACTGAGGTATTCATTTTATTATATAAAATATATTTTAGAAGAAAAATGAGTTTTTGTGTAGTGCCCCATATAGGTTTACTTCTGATTCCCGTTTAGATTGATTTCATAATTTCCATATATCTCAATAAATGCCCAATGAAAATACAAATAAATGGTTTCCTTTAGTAGTAAATTACATTCTTAGACTAATTGTGGTATTCATTTTATTATACAAAATAACATTTAGGAGAAAAATGAGTTTTTGTGTAGTGCATCTATATGGTGCGGGTGGCGTAACATTTTATTTATTTATTTATCAATATGAATAAATTAATGCAATTGCCAAACTTTTTTACCCACTGTATAACAAGAATCAAAATTCTTTTTGTGTTGTAAATGAGTTATTCTATACTCCTTTAAAATTTAAAAAAGAAAGGCCATTCTTCTGCTCGTTCTGGGAGATCTAAAATTTCCCCTTTCATTATATTCAAATAACCTAGAATTGTGTTTCCTAATTTATCTCGCCCATATTCGACAGTACTTTCTGTACTGCTCTCCTCTTCCCCCTTTCTTTTAGTTCTAATTCATGCATTATAATTTGCCTTTCTGCAGTTTGGCTCTCTCTTTCTCTCCCTCCCTAAATTATAGTATTTATTAATTCTCGAACTATAATGACTCTTCATAATGTTTAGATTTTCTAATCATACATTTATTAAATATTATCATTTTTGCGTCCGGAGGAATCTGTTCTCCTTACTCACTAGCCAATATTAACAGATCCTCCTTTCGAGCTTTACCCAAGAACGCAAAAGCGATTTTAACAGTTAATGTTATCACTAATTACCAAATATTAAATTATCAATTATTAAAAATAAAACATTTAAAATCACACAAATCACCTTTCATTTGTTAAATAAATAAAAACACTCGTTTTCTTAGGGCACCAAATAAAGACTTAAATAATTTATTCAAATACTAAATTGAAAAATTTATAGTTTCATTTTCCATTTCAACACACTATTGAACTTCAATTATATAATGCACATTAATGAATCAAAACAAGAACAAAATCTAAATTAAATAAATACTTTTTATACTATAATATAAATAATAAAATATAAATACTTTTTAAAATTATTATACAGAAGAGATCATTAAGCATAACAACTTATGCAACAAACATAATAACAATAAAATGTTAAAATAATTTTTAGTAATGTGCATTTATGTTCATCATTATTTGTATATTATTTTATCTTAAAATAACAAGAATCAGAGCTATCGAAACAACCAAAAAATATATTATTCACCATTGCAAGCACAAATACTTTCGAAATATAAAATAATTCAAAATTTCTCCTCTTAAAAATGTTTCACACTTTCGGTTTTGAATCAAAATTTAAAATATAAACTTAGTTACTTTACATAAATATTAAATATAATCATAATAAATAATTAATATACCTTATAACATTGACTAATTTTGAACACATTATTTAATAATACAAAACAATAAGCAATTAAAAGGCGTTTAAACTCTCTTGAAATAGTTTCTTATTCCATAAACTTATATCATTTACCTAATAAGCTACAGAATGATCATGAAAATTCTAAGCATAAGCATTTATATCCTATTATATCACATTAAACCAAAAATACGTTTCATCAATTTACTATTCAATAATACAGCAGCTTTTAAATTAATGCACATAACCCAAGAAATGCACAATATGCAACATTATTGTTCGACATTAATTTGTTTTAATGAACAAAGTCCAAAAATATTTTTTCATACTAAATCAAAATTATATATTTTTCTAATAATATCACCAGTTAGAGAAAAAAACTTTTCTGAATATTAATGAACAAATATCAATAACCAATAATATTTTGAAATCAATATCGAACCTTAAATATTTCTCAAATAAATAAAACATTGTACAAAATTTTATTACATTTCTTAAGCAAAACCCTACAAAGAAATTTAAGAAAATTCTAAAACACACTCACACAAGAATTCCCTTAAATCATACATAATTAAATATTGGCTTTTAATGGAATGAGAAGCATTCAAAATATACAGACTCTTTACTTTGTAGACCCTTTTCTGTTACAAGTATCCCATCATTTTGTATTAGTCTCGGAAATGTGATGTTGTCACGAACCTGCGTCTTCAGGTTGGTTCAATAATACTAAATGCCTTCATTTCGGACAACATTAAAATCTCCCATTAGCATAGTTTTTTGGGAAAAAGAGCGAGTGTCAAAATTTAATTTTTTGTTTCCAGGTGGGCTGTAGCACATGAAAATTTTATACTGGACATTATCTTTCCGAACTTCAGTGCAAACCATCTCAGTGCCACTGGCAGTGTTTAAATCACTAATAATAGAGAAGGAAGAAACAAGAGTTTTCTTTAGCTCAACGAGAATACCACTGACGACTCGTCTTGATTTAGGTAAAAATGTAAAGAATACCCAGGGAAATTGTAGAGTTTCATGAATTCCAAAGTCAAATTAACTTCAACATTAGAAAATACGTGAACATCCTCCTTATCAAGAACAGTTAGGAGCTGAGTTCTTTTTTTCATGTGAGAAGCTGTCTGCATTCCACTGATGCAGTCTCAAAACTTTATTCATCTTACAAAAAAAAATATCTAGAGATACAAGGAAGGAGGCAAGGCCGTAGCAGATTTACTGTTAACCAGGGTGTGTAGTCTACTCAGCCATGTACTTCTTTTGGAATAACATGGAATTAAGCCTAACATTTCTTCATGATACTTGATTTTTTCCAAGTGGAGTCACCATTGCTGCCTGCCCTACGACCTCTGTCCCCCTAACCAAGAATCTTTTTGTCGAGCGTAACAAAATTTTTACACAATCTTGCAATTTGCAAGTGGAGTTACATAAGCTATTTACATTGTTAGTACACATTACATTCTTAGTTGCAACTTTCTTATGTACAATTATAAATTTTCTTGCCTAATTACTATCTTCTTCCAATTACAAAAATAAGTTTTCTGGGTTACCGTACAATTGATAATAAAATGTTTTACATAAATGGGTTTGCACCCACAGTTGGGAATAATTCACATGATGCTGTTTGACAGAAAATACTTTTTTATTATTTACCATTCACATAAAGAATTAATAAAGAAAATTTGTATATAATTTATTTATAATTTTAGTTCTTATTTATTACTTTTCATAATATTGGATAAATGTAGTTTATGAACACACATTTAGTGGTCACCCACCAAAGAGTAGTACACACCTGAAAATCCGCTTTTCGGATTCATTGGGATGTGGGGGAGGGATTGTTTACAAATTGCGTCGTTCACATTTCATATTTTATCATTGTTTACTTTATTTCAGCTGAATTTTCTACCGTTGGTTTTAATCTTAATACTGACCTCGGCCTATAGAAATTATTTAATTCAAAAGGACTATATCTTTCTATTTTTTTACTTCTGGCTTGGGTAGTTTTTCCATATTTTTGTAGAATTTTAGTGCATTATTCTTTATAAACTTAGCGAGCGTAAGCGTGCCAATACTTTTCTTTATTAGGGTATTTCGATAATAATATTCAGACTTTTTGTGTGTGTGTGTGTTATAAGTCTTGATATTTTATTTTGTTGAGTTTCGAGGAATTTCATTGTTGAGTCACAAGTGCCCATCCCCCAATCCGGTATATGTCATCATCGGTCTTACATATGAGGGTTACTCTGAAATTGTTGAGATACGCGCAGACGAGAATTTACAAAATAAAAATAACGGTTTAATTTTAAAGTACAAAGTATTTTAACCCAGAAGGCGATTTTTTACTCACTTACTTCAACTTGTTTAGCGTGGAATAAATTTTAAACAGAAGAGAAAATGGAGTTGACGCGAGAACATTTTCGCGCTATGATTTTCTACGATTTCAAAGCAGGATTCAATCAAGAAGAATGCATTCAACGGTTGAAATTAGCATTGGGTGATGAATCTCCAGCTCGTGCTACCGTATTCAGATGGTTTACAGAATTTAGAAAAGGTCGCAATTTTTTTCAGGATGAAGAACACACTGGAAGGCCGCCATCGGCAATAATCCCGGATAATGTGTCTGCCATACGAAAAATGTTAATGGATGATAATCGCTGTACCTATCAAATGATACAGAAGGAACTTAACATTGGATCCGCAGCCATACACAAAATCATTCATGAAGAATTACATATGAAAAAAGTAGTTTGCCGTTGGTTCCCCATAATCTAACTGAGCATCAAAAAGAGGAGCTTGTCAGAATCAGTAAAGAAACTCTTAATATGCTGAATGATGGTAGCCACCGCATCATTTCTAAAATTGTAACAGGTGATGTAACGTACATACCGTTTTTTGACGTTCCAACACGTCAAGAAAGCCAAGTATGGGTCTTTGAAGATGATCCCACGCCGACAATGGTGAAAAAACAACGCGCACTGAAAATAGTGATGTATGCCGTTTTCTTCAGAAGTACGGGATGGGTCAAATCCATCAAGTTGGAAGGACAGAAGACAGTAACAGCAAACTGGTATACCACTAAATGTCTTCCAGAAATTCAACAAGAACTGAATGTTAGGGGACTAATGCTTCACCATGACAATGCATCTTCTCATACAGCCGTATTAACAGTTGAGTTTCTTAAACAAAAACAAATTAAAGTGATCGAACATCCGCCGTATTCACCTGATCTAGCTATGTGCGACTTTTGGTTATTCTTTAATCTAAAAAGAACTTACGTGGACGTCGTTTTCATTCAGAAGAAGAGGTTGATGTGGCTATAAATGCTTTTTTTTCATCTATTCGAAGAAATGAACGGCTTGAGGCATTTAATCTGTGGAAAATTCGTCTACAAAAGTGCATTGATGCTGGAGGAGACTACTTTGAACACACCTAAAATTTCATATTATAAAGTATAACTTTAAAAACCTAATTGTATCTTAAAAACTTCAGAGTGACTCTCGTATCCTTTGTAAACTAAAAATTTATTTTTAATATTTAATTTTGAGTTTCTTGCCAGGAGTGGGTACAATTTTTGAATTGCTTTCGCAGATTTACGCTTGATATTAGTAACATGGGATTTCCATGTTAGCCAATATGAGGTTTCTATGTTTTCTCCAGTATGACTCTTAAGTAGGTTACCTGTGAACTCCAGAGTATTTCACAATCATGTATTTTAACAGTTTTACACGGTGCTTTCCTCCTAGTAAAAAGTACCGCAGTTCATTTGCTAGGGTTTATTTTTATTTTGCTAAGTTTTAACCAGCTTTCTATCTAGTTAATATGGTTAGAAATGTTATGAACAATTATGTCATGATTTCTATCAGTGGTAAGGACAGCTGTGTCATCAGCAATTATCGCTTCTTTCCATTTTTGCGGAAAATATGGTAGTCTAAGGATATCGTTATTTATTACATATAATTTTCGTTGTATAGTAAGCCGAGCTGGCAGCCGAATTGTTAGTGCTCTAGCCTTCGGTTCAACAGTTCGTGGGTTCGAATCCCACCTTGGGCATGGATGTTTGTAGTGGTTCGGAATCCATTTAAAAGCGTAGATCCCGGTCTAGTGCAAAAAATGACCGCTGAGCGACAATCAATTCCCAATTCCGTTGTATAGTAAATTGCTATAACTGGCAGCTGTTTCACTATTTTATTAGTAATCCGATCATTATTGGGACTCTTTTTAATTTAAGTTGTGAAATTTCATGTTATATATATATATATATATATATATATATATATATATATATATATATATATATATATATATATATATATGTACTAGTGCGACATTAATTAATTTCATTTCTTGGTTTACTGTTTTCAATGTAGGAGTTTGCATACATTTCAATTCTTTCTGCTTGTTCCTTATTTATAATGTTGCTTAACTTGAATTGGTTTTCTAAGCTGTTTGCTATTAGTTTAGTTTTCTTTATATTTTCATATTCCAGTGTAGCATCGTTTTTGATTGGGGGTATGGTAGATTTTTCATTCTGCTGACCGCTCTCCAAAACGAGCCAGCCGTCTTGGACATTTTAGTTTGTTAAATAATCATTCCAACTTTTCTTATTTGTCAAGTATTTCTTTTTTTAATTTTAGCTTTGAGAGAGTTTATTTTTTTTTTATTTCACGATGCCTGTGCCTATTGTATAGTATTCTTAGTTTGTTTCTTTCCGTTATTAATATGGCTATCTCTTGTCAGGTAAATTTCCTTGTTTAGTGTTGTGTTCAACAATTTTACTGTGCTCTATTCCTTTTGTGATTACATTTGTAATGTTAACTTTTTTATCAATATCATTTACAGATGAGGCCTCAATGAGTTCATTAAAATTTATGTAGTTTCTAAATTTTTTGGCCAATTTGTAGTGATTTTAACATTATGGGAATATTCCAAATTGATCTTTCCAAGTTAGGCTATAACCGGGTAATGATCAACATTTAATTCGCCGAGCTGGCAGCTGAATGATTAGCGCTCTTGCCTTCGGTTCAACAGTTCGTGGGTTCGAATCCCACCTTGGGCATGGATGTTTGTAGTGGTTCGGAATCCACTTTAAGCCGTAAGTCCCGGTCTAATTAGCCCTCGTGTGCAAAAAATGACCGTTGAGCGACAAACAAGCAAACAAACAAACAAATCAACATTTAATTCCTCAGTTGTGGTGATTTGGGAGGGATTCGGAATGTCCCTTAGCAACATCAAGTCAACGTAATTCCCAAAGTGGTATCCATAATGGGTTGGTTTATCTAGTTTCTGCAGTCTCACGTCTGTGTTATCAATAAGTGATTTGATAAGAAATCCGTTCTTGTGTGTGTGTTGTGATAGTTACATCTCCAATCAGGATGCTTTGCATTCATATCTCCTGCAATTACTATTTTATTGTTGAGGGATGACAATTATTTTAGGTCTACAGTTAGTAAATTATGACCTTCAGGATGTATGTAGATGGAACTGATAACAATATCATTTTTATTTTCCTGATGTATTTTTATTATATTAGCCTGCACATAATAGAGTCTAGGGTTGGAGATTTTAGTATGCTTAATTTTTGAACGTACTAATAGAGCAGTACCACCCGCGCGCTTTCGATGTATTGTCATTCTATGAATATCGTAATTTGGAATGTTGAAAATTGATTTAGAGTTAAATTTGGTTTCTTGCAGAAGTATGACATCTGGGTTGTGGTTATAAATAAAATTTATTAATTCTGCACGTTTTCCATTCAGTCCATTTGCATTCCAAAACATTAGTTTTAAATTATTATTTCTTTTATTCATTACTATTTTGGTCATTCACACTTAGGTCCTTAAACAATAAATGCATCTTTTCTATTGGGTGAGCTGCCTTTTCCATTAGGAGAATTGTGGGCAACAATGTTGGGCATGCTTGAAAGATTATGTTTATTTGCTCAATCAATTTTAGTACATCCTGAAAATTGTCTGTTCCTTCAATACTTGGTAGGGGGTGGGGGGTGAGTTGCTGGTTTTATATTGGTTCCTGCAGTAATACTGGCGAAGGAACTTTATTTTCTAACATAATTCTGCTTATTACTATTGTTCTGCTGTTGTTTGTTTTTGTTATTTGGATTTGCCGGGCACTTTCCATAAGATGCTGTATGCTCACCACCACAGTTACAGCACTTTGGCTTATCACTTTTCTTGTGGGGGCATTCCTTGGACATATGTTTTCTTCCACATTTGACACAGTTGGGTTTAAGAAAACATACAGAAGAATTATGTCCAAACCCCTGGCAATTACAACATTGGAAGGGTTGTTTATTTACATATTTTTCAGTTATCTTAGTGGTGCAATTTGGTGCAATTTCATTGCTGTTTACTGTGATAAGAAAGCAAGCAATTGGCTCAAATTTTGTAAATTTGCTTATCGCAGTAACATTGACAACATCGAAGCCCAATTCTTCTAATTTCTCTTTTATCAGTTCAAGGGGGATGCATGGTGGTATTCCCTAAAAAACTGCCTTTATGGGCTTTTTTGTTTCATGTTTAAAAAGTAAACATTCATGTTATCTATTAAAAATTTGGTTAATGCTCTGTGAGCTTCACTACTACTTGGGGAGTTTTTAAGTATTGACCGGTTAACTTGGCACTTAAGTCTTCATCTATATTAGTTTTTAAATTTTTTAATAATATATTAAAATTATTTTCAAATTTCACAAAAATGGGGGGTATTCTACTTTTGGCAATTACATTACTTTGATTATTATGCATTATCACATTATCATTAGTAGTCACATTATTTAACACATTAAATTTGTTATTTATTTCCATAGTATTTTTCTCGATACTTTTAACTTTGCTATTGGCAGTCTTTTTTTTTTGGCTTAATAAGGCCCTCATCATCAGTTTCTTCCTCTCGCTCCAGAAAGCCGATCTGACAGGTTAGTACTTCAGCCTTTGTTTCAATAGTTCGATGGGTTAGAGTCCCACCTGGGACATGGATGTTTATAATGGTTCAAAATAAACTGTAAGTTTCGGTCTAATTAGCCCTCTTGTACAAAAGTGACCATTGAGAGACGATCTAACTTAAACAAATCTAACATCTCGCTCTAGAACATCATTACATCACCAGTAGAAAATCACTCCAAAAACGGAAGTGGTCTTAGCGCATAATAAAAAGGATCGAATCGAAGGTCAATTCGCCTCTTACCATCTAAATGCCTCCTACAAGCTACAAGGGTGCTTTTCACCGAATATAAAATAATTTTGGGAAATGACTGATAAGCATATCTGGACCCTCGAAACCCACAAAAGAAACATTCATTGCAAAACTTTACCGTGAAGTCTTATTTTCAACCTCTACAGTGATATCGAAACTAGGTTGAATGGTGGAATTTTCTCTCTCAATGTTCAACTATGGCGAGGTCTTGCCACGTATCCGTAGTTCTGATTGAAATTTGAATGTAGAAATATTATTTAGAGTGGACGGCAGAAATATTATTTAATGTATCAAATCACTGTTTTATGCTGTAAGGAAAATAATACATACATAAAAGAAGCTCTTGAGGCCTTGTTTTTACCATCATCGCCACTCTGCTTACAATAAAATTGAATAAAAAAATAACTTGATAGTTTTTTTGTTATACGCGTTAATTAATAGTACACTTGTTAGACATACCATTTTTTTATTACATGATTGATGATTCAGAGTATTCATTAGTAATATGCCCTACCAAACGAAAAATAAAAAGGGTTTGCTTTAATAAAACTTTCCAATTTCATGAAGCGGAATAATTTATATTTCCTCATACAAGTTTAGGCCGAGACGATATAGGTGACTGCGTAACGCTCGGACTCCAATTCAAGGCATCTTATCTCTAGGGAAGAAATTACCAACGTTCTGCGATGGATAAAAAGTGAAAGTGTTGCACAGTCGTTTTCTTTTATTTTTAACAGACTTTTGAAATGGGTTGCCCAAGTGCAATAAAGAACTATTCAAAGATCCCGAGTTGCATATTAGCCACTGTTGATGCCCCTTCTGCTTTCAGTAGCTGGTGCTGATAAGTTGCACATTC